>JAODAL010031652.1:0-48130 GCA_025379985.1 Phyllomedusa bahiana
CTTTTAGCACTTTTTAAATCTGGGGGTCATGCAGGTTTGGGGCTCATGCTGCGTTCCAGGACAGGGATATTCAATGTATAGTTCAAGTAAAATGATGGTTCAAATCATACTGCCTTCTGGCACTTTTTAATTTGTGGGTCATGCAGGTTTAAGGCTCTTGCTGTGGTGCAAGACTGGTTTTGTGATTGGTGTGTGTGTTTTTTTTCTGTGGCTTTTATAACTAAGTGTGCTGCCTAAGATGTAGCACATATCCATTTGACTGTTGTGGATGTTAATTCCAGCTTCTCCAGCCCTGTTTGGGTGTAAGAATGAAGGTGTTGTTGCTCTCCCATAGACTTTAATGGTCATCAATCATAATCTATCATCGACCATCGAATATCTTGTCGATGATGGTCGGCTATCGTCCATCGACCGATGTCGATGGCCAACGTAATCGCTCAATACTAGTAATCAGTACCGATGGTGTCCACCCCTGCCTTCTCATCCTCCTCCGCTTCCTCATCCTGACCTTCACCAGAGCCCTGGCTAGCCCCATGCGCTCTATTCTGTGAGCTGAACTGCTGTTCTGCACCTGCCCTCAAACCACCATCTAAAGAAGACCTATACAATTGTGAAACAGTTGGGCCTTCTACATCCTCCGGCAAGTAAGGCTCATTGTAAGGCTGATCCTCCTCCTCCATCACTCCTGTGACCTGCTGCCGCAGAGTGACTAAAATTTTTTTCCAGTACAAATATAACCACAATGGTCATGCTGACAATGCCATCATCCTGACTGACCATTTTGGTGGCCTCTTCAAAACTGGTTGATGGGGAGACCTAGATGATGCTGCAATGCTGCCAGTTGTAGTGTGAGCTAGGACCTTGAGTCTTCCTCAGCAGACAGTCAAGACCCGGTTAGCGCTTGGGAAATTTCTGCACATCCAGGTTTATGACATATGCCAGGCAAGGGATGTGCGTTAGTCTACCGATCCTAATGGCAGCAAGGTGATTTCTCCCACTGTCGCACAACACCTTGCCTGGCATCAGGTTCTTAGCACACAGACACTGGTCGGTCCGAGTTGTCCACAGCTCTTGACCTATGTGTTGACGGTCTCCAAGACATTTTAATTTGAGAATGGACTGGTTTCTCTTGGCACCTGATACTACCCGTCGAGGTTGGGGATCTGGACTCTGCACCCTTCCAGCAGTGTGGAAGAATGTCGGCCAAAACCCATCACCAGAGGCACTGTCATCCACCAAACTCACCTGGTGAGTGGTCAGTGAGATGTAATACCCTTGACCATGCTTATTAGTCCATGTGTCTGTAGTGAGATGGACTTTGGTGGAAACAGTTGCAGCCAACGCTCTGGAGTTCTTTTCTGCACCATGGCAGGCCAGGGCAGGGACAGCTTTTCTGGCAAAGAAATGCCTGAGCGGCATATGATATTGGGAGCATGCCAGGGCCATGACATGGCGAAACTCATCTGTGTCCACCAGGCGGAAAGGCAACATTTCCACCAGCCTTGTAATGCCAACATTCAGGCTTTTAGCTTTGGGATGGCTGGCGTGAAAGCATTTCTTCTGCTCTCACACCTGGTACACAGAAGACTGGCTGCTGTACGGCATGCAGGTCACACTGGTGGAAGGGGAAGGTGTAGGCTGTGTTGCTGGTGGGAATTGGGTGACAGTATCTAGGACTAGGGATGGTGCTTGCTCATGCTGCTCCGGCACATCGGCAGCAGAGGACTTGGATTTGGAAGTGGACCAGGAGGCAGAAGATGTCATGGTGGTTGGAAGCCCAGTGACTCTTCCACAGCAACTCATGATTTACATGCATGTGCCTGTTCATGCTCGTGGTGCTTAAACTCTTTAGATTCTTTCCTGACGCGTTGAAAGCAATCCCGGCATATGATGTCACTTGGTGAATCTGAGGCTTGATCGAAAAAGGTCCAGGCTTCACAGGTCCTGAACCTCCTCAACGGTGAAAACCTATTACCGGTGTTCCCGTTGCCACCACGGACCACGGCGGGCGAAGTAATGTCAGCAGACTTGTGCAACCGCCCTCTCCCTTTCTGCGGCCGGACCCGCACTGAGACGACCCCATCATCCTCCTCCTCTGATGTGCTCGCCAGCTGCTACTCAAAAGACCACGTTGGATTCACAATGTCCTCATCATCCCTGGTGACTTCCTCTTCTTGACACTCTACATCCTCAAGCTGCAGGCTAGAAGCCACAGGCACTGAGAGGCATTGCTGAACGCTCGGGATTTCTGCCAACGGACCAGCTTATTTCTCCTCCTCTGAGGGCATCAGCGATTGGGCGTCGGAGCAGACAAAATCATCCTCTTTGGCCTCATGATCTTTTGAAATGTCTTCTGACCCCAACCGTATTGTATCCACAAAGAGCTCTTAAGAATATGGATTATCTGGAGTGGTCTGTATATTGGGTTGTGACATTCGGCCCGCGTTTGCTTCAGGTTGGACTGGTGATGATGATGATGACATTTGTGGCTGTGACTGAGAGGAGGTAAAACTGCTGGATGCAGGTTGTGTTAACCAATGAAGAACAGATTGGCAATGCTCTTCATTACTGAGACTCACAGGGAACCGAGTAAGCGATGACAGGCCTGACGGCCATGCGACTGACGATGTGCTTGCTTGTGTGTTGTCAGGAGCACAGGAAGGAGTGCCTTGTCTCGTATGTCCAGCTCCATGTCCTAAGCCCCTCTTTTCTCGCTTACCACCACTACTTCTCTCCATGTTCAAAAGCTAAATATTAAAAAGCTAAAGATTTGATGAATCTCTTATGCAAGAACTCTAACCCCAAAACTGGAAAAATGAATTTTTGGGCACTCAATCGAATTTTCAAGAAGCAACCAGAATTTGAAATTGATTTGTTTCTGTAGCAGATTTGCTAACATTGCCTTCTGCACTAGCTGTACCCCCAAAACTGGAACAATGACCTTTTGGACACTCAATAAAATTTTCAAGAAGCAACCAGTATTTGAAATCGATTTCTTTCTAAAGCAGGTTTGCTAATAGTGTCTTCTGCAATAGATGTACCCCCAAAACTGCAGAAAAGAACTTTTGGGCACTCAGAATAAAGATGGGCACTCAGATGTGAAAGATGCAAGCAGCAATAAAAAACTGCCTAACTATTGCTGTCTATGATTCCCTAAGCTTGCTGTTCACCCCTTAACTAATCTAACTAGCAACTTTTCCTGTCTAAAGTCGCTGAGAAATCTTGTGCCTGCATGCATGCAAGCAACCAGACAGACAGAGAGCAGTGCGTTCAGTACAGAGAGTGAACTGCAAATGGCGGTTACAAGGAAATATAGTGAAATACATACAACAGGGTCATGTGATTTTAGCAACCAATGAGATCCCTACACCCTCAGTGGTGACTTTTCTGACACTCTTCTGTGCTGTGCACTGATTGGATGGCCGCCAAAAGTGCAGAAAGCAGCTAAAAGTGAAACTAAAAATGGCGTGTCGAGCATGAATTTTAATCGAACAACCATAAAAAGCTCGGTTCGGCTTGAGTTCTAAAAAATCGAGTTCGGCTCGAACTTAACTTTTCTCAAATGGCTCGATTAACACTATCCTATAGCATAAAACGCGAATGACATAGCTGCCTCTTGCTAATTATCAGTGACACTGGATTTGATGGCAACTGTGGCAATAAGTCTGGTTGTTCAAGTCATTTAATTAAAGTCCTTTTAGTAAACATTATGTGGTTGGCTGAGCACATTGGCCCACATTTGTTATTGTGGTTTCACATCAGAGACATTATGAAATATGGCAAAAAGTGGCATATTTTGGCGCAGCATGTTCCAATGTGTCACAGACACTTTTATTATGGACACTTTAGACACTTTTTTGCGACCTCTCAGACACATGGGTGTGTATTGTGTGGTCATGTTGTGACACTCTACACCAAAAATCACGAAAATTCTGACATAGAAAGTAGCCCAACTAAAAGTTGGTCTAAAAAAGTGAGACAAGTCTAAAGATGCGGTACAAATATCAGATGGCATGAGCCACTAGGATCAATCTTGGGCATTGTTAGGGCTTGTTCACACAATGCTTTTGTGATCTGTTTTATGGATCCGTAAAACGGATTGAACAATGGTCAGTGTGATTTCCATAGCTTTCAGTGGCAACAGCGCATCGCTGTTCTCACGAGAGAACGGCGATGCGCTTTTGAGAGCTTTCCTCTGCTGCGTTTTGCGGATCCGTCTATAGAAATGACATGTAATTTCTTGTTGCATTTTATGCAACAGAAGTCCCCATAGGAAACAAGGGGATCGGCTTTTGTCATGCGGAAAGCAGATCCCAAAGCGCAGCAGAGATTTTCTTCAAGTTGTGATCCGCTTTACATGCCGAAAGCGCACTGGGATGACGTAAGAGCTGCTGAGATCGGAGATGTCGGTGAGCGGCTGCTGGGATCGGAGGTGCGAGGATCGGAGGTAAGCGGCTGCTGGGATCGGAGGTGTTGAGGTGCTGAGCTGATGGGTAGAGAGAGAGAGAGAGAGAGAGTAAATGAATGAGAGAACGAGAGAGAGAGAACCGTTCAGGCTGGATCTAGTGTTTACATTTTTCAGATTGCAGCTATTTTTGGTTTTCGTATTTCCGCTCCACTTACTAGAGCCATAACGATTTTTATTTTTCCACCTACATAGCCATATGGGGGTTTGTTTTTTTGTGGAGCAAGATGTAATTGACCTTAAAATATAATGGGAAATGCAAAAATAATTCTATGAGGAGTTGAAGAAGAAAAAAATGCAATTGTGCTATTTTTGCAGGAGGTTTAGTTTTTATGGTGTTAATTTTTCAGTATAAATGATGCATTATATGTATTCTGTAGGTCGATAAGATTCCGTTGATACCAAATTTGTAGAGGTTTCTTAATGTTTTAATACGTAAAAACGTCTGCACATCGAGGAATGGGAAGAGGATAGTGTATATTTTTTTTTAAATCTAATAGGGTCCGACCTGTCTGCCTATCTGCAGCCCAACTACCTGGGGCAAAATACCTTCTACCTGGGGGCAATCTACCTACCTACCAGGGGGGAATCTACTACCTAAATATCTGGGGCTGCCTACTTCTCTGGGGCCTAACTGCTGCCTATCTACCTGGGGCCTACAAACCTACCTACCTGGGGGGCCTACAAACCTAGGGTCTACCAACCTACTTAACTTGGGCCTACCCACTAACCTGCTTGGGTCCTACCTATCTACCTACCTGCCTGGGACCTTGCCCGTTTATCTATCTACCTATGGCTTTCCTGCCTACCTAACAGAGGTCTTACTTACCTACCCATCTACCTGAAGTTCCTAATTTAGGGGACTACCTATCTGAAAGGCGGTTCTAGGGGTATATTTAGTATTCATGCTGCCCCCTAGGCATTGTAGATAGCCGTCAACCAAATGATGATTAGTGTTTCTGTGTTTTACAGATTTCCCCTCTGGACTACGTCGGACGAGTGTTGGATCCAGTTCTTTAATAAAATGGTCAACAAGGAAATGTCAGGGAGTGATTATTTAAATAAAGTTTTATTGTATTGTTTCAGTGTATTTTTTTACCACTATTTACAGTGTTAGTAATAGAGGTGTCTGACAGACGTCGCTCTGTTACTAGCGCTGGGACTTGGTGTCAGCCAGCGGTGTTTTTTTTGTCACCCCACGGCTGACACAAAGCCTCAGCACTAGTCATATATAGTCTGTCAAACACCTCTATTACTAACACTGTAAATAAATGGTAAAAAAACACACTGACACAGCACAAAAAACATTTTATTCAAATAATATCTCCCCAACACCAGCCCTCTGGGACAACTTTATTGTAGAAATGGATCAAATGTTGGTTCAATAAATCTATCATAGTCTAAAGGGGAAATCTGTAGAAAAAACAGAAACACTGCTAAAAGCATGACAGTACTGAAGTCCATCCCCTGCACCCCCTAGAGATCATGCATCATGCCTGTGGCTGAACTTCTTGGGGGGAGGAGGGGTGGCAAGAGAAGGAGCTTGGACCACAGAATCTGATTCTGATACGTACAGGCCATAGTCGTAAGACAATCTCCAGGGGGTTAGTCCTCTGTTCCCCTCAGAGACTGTGCCTCTAAGCTGTAGCCTGAACCCGCTCTCCCACCCCTGGGAAGTTTGTACAGAGTTGGGAAAAAGCAAAGAGGTGCTGGAAAAGTGAGGATTCTAAGATATTTGTGTCCAAATCTGCAGGGACGAGTGTTGGCCGGGAGAAGTCAGCATGGTGGTGAAGACCAGATGGAGAAGAAAAGGAAACATGAACGACTCATCAGAGAAATGTCACCTGTGAGTCACTAAATGTATCTGAACTGTAATCACTTATATGTGTGCAAAGTGTAATGGTTTATATTCAGTAATGGTATGGCGGTATTATTCAGTCACTATGTGGTGGTGATATGTGGTCATGGCATTGAGGTATTATTCAGTTACTATGTGGGGGTGATATGAGGTCAGGGTGTTGTGGAATTATTCATTCACTATGTGATGGTGATATGTGTTCATGGTGTGGCAGTATTTTTCAGTCACTATGTGGTGGTGATCTATGGTCATAGTGTGGTGTTATTATTCAGTTACTATGTGGTGGGGATATGTGGTTATGGTGTTCAGGTATTATTCAGACACAATGGGGTGGTTATATGTGGTCATAGTGTGGAGGTATTATTCAGTCACTATGTGGTGGTTATTTGTGGTCATTATGTGGCAGAATTGGGCCTTAGTGGAATTATTGGTAATTTTAGCCTTTAGATTCTGGTTTTATGTAGCAGTGTTATTTGGTAACTGTACGCCCATTATTGTGTGGTTTTCTACTCAGTACTTTGTGTAAGGGTATGTTCACACAATGTACGCACCGCAGTACATCGTGTATTTCGGGAGCTTGCGCTGATCAGCGCATACTCCCGAGGCACAGAGGGTGGGGGATAGGGTGGCGGCAACCCGCTGGCCCCATAGACATGAATTACTCGCGGCACGCCGAAATTACTCTGTGTGAATATACACTTATAGCTTTTGATATATTTCTATAAAATGTATAATTTGGAGAGGGGAACATATATCTTTCAACCTTTTATGTTTACCACCAGTGTCATGCTGCAATTAGGTGAGGGAGACTCAGAAACTCAGCGTTCCATCTTGATTACAGATTAGAGTGATGATGTCATCACATCAGTCTGTATAAGCTGAAGTGAGACTGGACAGGGTAACTCAGGTATGAAAAACAAGTGCAAGGCATGCACAACATAAACAAATCAAAATCTGCTTTTCTGAGCTCTAACAGAATAGTACTCACTATCACTTGTAGGCACCTCAGCAAAGGGGTGACAGACGCTGGTTCCACAGCATGTCTCCTCCCTAGACTCAAAGGTAGTCTGGGTTTGTAGCCACACCTAGTCAGCATACTTGCTGAGTTATAAAGGTCAGGCAAATCCTGGCGTGGAATCATGGGGAGTTAGCATCCACGCTACCTTTTGCTTACTCCCAATGAAAGGCCGTCCCAGAAATGGCGGGAAGCCATATTAACAAGCTAAACGTATGTCAACAGCCTGTATTATCGACACCTATTTAATTTTGGCCTTTCATTCCACCAAGGCTCCTTACCTTGGTGGCATGTGTCTGGACTCCTAAAGGTGCATGTCAGGATCCTGGCTGGGATATATACACCATTATATACCCTGCCTGCTGCTGCCGCCTTACAATATATATATAATATATTCATGGGGTATATATAAAATATAGTAACAGTCCATATATATATTTATAAAATACAAATGAGTTATATATAACTAATATATTTTACTATATTTATTTACAATATTTAATTATTATAAAACTTTTTCCTATTATCTCGGACTGGGGAAAACCCAATCTCGAAATATAAAAATAGATAGAAATAGGGACAGACAGCAATGTAATTCCACCGTGAGTGGCCAGTGAATTGACACCACGAGAGACAAGCTGCAAGGTTAGGGTCTTTAATGGATTGTTGAGGAAAGTTAGTTACAGTTTTCACAATGTTATTTCACTTTTTTTCAATATTTCACATTAGATGGAAATTCTTTTAAATCTTTAAATACCTTGAATATCTCTGGCCTGTCTTCAGCAACTGGCTTTCAGCCAAAGGGAAGAAATCGCTACTTGTATTGAGGCAGGTCCATATTAGGGCCTCACTATACCTTTTTCACCATGAGCCTGATGATTAGCTGGTATTGCCTACCAGAATACTTCTTCCCTCCTCATTGACAGTTTTCTCTATATCTATCTCTTTTCTTTAGCTGTTATCTTGCTGCTCAGCTTGTCCTCTTTATCTGTGAGCAGTCTCTTTTTCTACATAACCCTAATGTAATGGTCTTGGCTGCCTCTGCTCCACGGCCGGTTGGCGGTCAGAGGATCCTTTTGCTGCAATAACTAGCAACTGGATCTTACAACTAATTACTTATAGTTACTGTCTACTCTCTTAGATAGCTATTATATAAGCCTGTCTCCCCTTACTCTTGATTGAAAAGTGCTGGTCAGATGGTGCATTGTGTTACGGAGCTGTTGCCTGTCACTGTGACTCAGTTTTCCTAATCATTCTAGTTCCAAAAATTATCATATAACTTAACTAAACAGGTAGTGCCATCTACTGTTCACTACTGATAACTACAAAACTATATACACTACAGTATAAACATATACACGTCTTCTACAGCAAACATCTAAATACAATATAAGTATTTAAGACCACTGATAGAGTGGTCACGTTCTATACACTACTTCAGCTTTGTAGAATAATCTCTCAGATTTTTCATAATTTAAATAGTGCCTGACTGGTGATAGCTGCATTTGTAATTCTGTATTATCTGGTGAAATAATGCATTGTTTTTTTTATTTCACACAATAATATACAATACTTTTATTTTACTACATGAATGAGAGGGTTAAATATGAAGGAAAACATACCAATTTGGCACCCACCAATTTCAATTCAAAAACTGTGGATTAATCAAGGCTGATATGAACCTGCTTCACCCTGTCATTGCCTTTGGTCTGATCTTCACGCTGCAGTAATTTTCCATTTTAACTGATTTTGTCAGAGATGAGAATATTAAGACAGCAAAGTGCTTTTTTGCTTTGCTTCTGTGGCAGAGAGGCAATTTCCGCTAATATAAGCAAGGAATTACATTACAAACAGTGAAAAGCAAAACATGACCTACGTTGGGCTGAATGTGTCATACAGCCATTTGGTTTCTACTTCTGTAAACCGTCTTTTCAAAAGGTTTGCACCAATTCTCAAGGTCATCACAACAGGCCAAACGATTTCCAATTTCTTTTAAAAATATGACAAATCCAGTTGTATCTTGTCCAGAGGTAGACATATACATAAATGTGTATGTTTATATACAGAATATGTGTATATTATACAGTTGTGCTCAAAACTTTATATACCCCAGCCGAATTTTTGCTTTCTTGGCCTTTTTTCAGAGAATCTGAATGATCACAAAAAAACTTATTTTTCCACTCATGGTTAGTGGTTGGGTGAAGCCATTTTTTTGTCAAACTACTGTGTTCTCTCTTTTTAAATCATAATGACACCCAAAAGCATCCAAATGACTGACCAAAAGATCACATACCCCAGTTCTTAATACCATGTATTTCTTCCTCTAACATCAATAACAGCTTGAAGTCTTTTGTGGTAGTTGTGGATGAGGCTCTTTATGTTCTCAGATGGTAAATATGCCCATTCTTCTTGGCAAAAAGCCTCCAGTTCCTGTAAATTCCTGGGCTGTCTTGCATGAACTGTGCGCTTCAGATCTCCCCATAGTGGCTCAATAATATTGAGGTCAGGAGACTGAGATGGCCATTCCAGAACCTTCACTTTGTTCTGCTGTATCCAATGACAGGTCGACTTGACCTTGCGTTTTGAATCGTTGTCATATTGGAACGTCCAAGTATGTCCCATGCACAGCTTCAGTATTTGCTGATAATGTACTGCATTCATCTTTCCTTCAACTTTGACCAAGTTTCTTGTGCCTTTGTAGCTCACACATGCCCAAAACATCAGTGATCCACCTCCATGCTTTACAGTAGGAATGTTGTTCCTTTCATCATAGGCCATGTTGACATCTCTCCAAATGGTTGTGGACAAAAAGTAAAATTTTGGTCTCATCACTCTAAATTACCTTGTTCCAGAAGTTTTGAGGTTTGTCTATGTGCTGTTTGCCATATTGTAGGTGAGATACTGTACTTTATGCCATTTGCGCAATAATGGCTTTCTTATGGTTACTAAGCAGCCCATTTTTCTTGAAGTGCCTCCTTATTGTGCATCTTGAAACAGCCACACCACTAGTTTTCAGAGAGTTCAGTATTTCAGCAGATGTTATTTGTGGGTTTTTCTTTGCATCCCGAACAATTTTCCTGGCAGTTGTGGTTTGGTTTTTACAGTACAAAGCCCCTGATTTTCCATTTGTTAATCACAATTTCAACACTGCTGACTGACATTATCAATTCCTTGGATATCTTTTTATATCCCTTTCCTGTTATGCAGTTCAATTACCTTTTCCGATAGATTCATTGACAAATCTTTTTCTTTCCTCATGACTCACAATCCAGAAACGTTAGTGACTGGATGAAAGGTGCAAGAGTCTGTCTGGATCCCAGAACCTCACTCAGCTTTTATACACACACACTGATTACAAGCAAACGGGTCACAGGTGAGGATGTTACCTTTAGTAGCCATCCAAACCGATTTGTGTCAACTTCTGTGTATGTTATCAGGTCAAAATCACTAGGGTATGTAAACTTGATCAGGGTCATTTGGATGTTTTTGGTTTCCATTATGATTTTAAAAGACAGAGTTTGATAATAGATGGCTTCACCCAACCACTTACCATGAGTGGAAAAAAAGTTTTTGTGTTATCATTCACATTCTCTGAAAAAAGGCCAAGAAAGCAAAAATTCTGCAGGAATATGTAAACTTTTGAGTATATATATATATATATATATATATATATATATTCACACACTGCACAAAATAAAGGGAATACCAAGTACCACATCCTAGATCTCAATGAATTAAATATTCTGGTGGAATGCCTTGAGAACAACAAGACATAAAAATGATCAATGAAAATAAAAATTAATATCCCATGGAGGTCTGGATTTGGAATGATACTCGAATTCAAAACAGAAAATCAAGTTTCAGGCTGATCCAACTTCAGTGGAAATGTCTCAAGACAAGGAAATGAGGCTCAGTTGTGTGTGTGGCCTCCATGTGCCTGTATGACCTCCCTACAATGCCTGGCTTGCTCCTGATGAGGCGGCAGATGTTCTCCTGAGGGACCTCCTCCCAGACATGGATTAAAGCATCAGTCAACTCCTGGACAGTTTGTGGTGCAATGTGGCGTTGGTGGATGGAACAATGTGAATATTTTGTTGGATGTTTATCTATATGATTGCAATTGTAATTATTTTATTGTTGTCTCAGCGACACATTTGAGAAAGGTCTGAATGAGACCGAAAACATTCATGAATTTGGAGTCGCTATAACACATGAATTTAAAGTCGCTTTGATAATTTTAAATTTTCCATGAATATTTGATAATGACATTTATTAATTATTAATTTTTGTGCGGGTGTATACTTGATTGGACTTTATTGGATAGTGTTATCCGTTATACTCAGCACTATTAAAGACATTTTTTCTTAAGTGTGCCAAGCAACATATACTACTCTATTTGGTTGATGGAACAAGACATCATGTCCCAGATGTGCTCAATTGGATTGAAGTCTGGGAAAGAGACAGGCCAGTCCATTATAGCATCAATGCCTTCATCATGCAGGAACTGCTGACACACTTCAGCCATCGAGGCCTAGCATTGTCATGTATCAGAAGGAACCCAGGGCCTGCTGCACCTGCATATGGTCTCACTGTAAGGGATTAGAGTTATACTTGTGTTATAGAAATTGACACCTTAGGGAGACCACACAAAGAGGCACCATGTTAATGGCAAGAGAGTAGGTTAAGAGTTTAGGAAACAGTTAGTAGATAGTTTTGGGCCTGTATGTGTGTAGAACTGTGGGGTTACTATGGGATACCATGAACCTAACGCACGGCAGATTTCGTGCACCACCCATAAGCGCCCACCACCACCACAACTTACTGCTGACCTAACCCGACCTGTACCTCCACCACCTGAACCTACATCTCCTTAATGAGAAACAACAAGAAACCGGGTTGGATTAAATTGGCCACAGCAGCCATTTTTAACCCCTTCAGGACCCGGGTTTTTTTTTTTTTGTGACACGTTCGTTTTCCCTCCTCGCCTTCTAAAAGCCATAACTTTTTTATTTTTCCACCTACATAGACACATGAGGGTTTTTTATTTGCGGAACAAGATGTACTTTCTAATGGTGTTATTCACTATACTATAGAATATACTGGGAAACCGCAAAAAAATTCCAAGTGGGACAAATTGTGAAAAAAAACGTATTTTTGCCATGTTTCTGGGTGATTTGCTTTTACGGCGTTCAATCTTCAGTAAATATAATGTGTTATCTGTATTCTACAGGTTGATACGCATCCGGCAATGCCAAACATTTAGGGTTTCCGTTATGTTTTGGTACCGTAAAAAAATTCTAAACATTTTCTATTTTTGACATTTGCGCCGCTGCGCCAGTTTGTGCGACCAATAACTTTTTTGTACTAACACCTACGGACGTCAGTGAGGGTGCATTTTTTGCGGGCTGAAGTGTACTTTTTATCGCTAGTAGTTTGGAATGCATGCGACTTTTTTGATCATTTTTATTCCATTTTTTGAGTGACGTAAAATGACCAAAAAACGCAATTTTGGCGTTTGGAATTTTTTTTCTTCTACGGTGTTCAGCGTACGGGATAAATGATGTTATATTTTTATAAATCAGACTTTTTCGTACACGGCGACACCAAATATGGGGAACTTTCTTATTATTTAAATTGTTTTATTTGTAAAATGGCGAAAGGGGGGTGATTTGAACTTTTAATACTTTTTTTTTTTGCACTTTACAACTTTATTTATTTTATTTTTTTACTGTAACATTTAGTCCCCCTATGGTGCTTGACCACTAGGGGGCGCGATTGTTAATACAACCTAATGCATTGCATAGGCAATGCATTAGGGTGTACAAAGATAGCGGTTTCCCCACTTCCTGTCTGCGGATGGAAGTGGGGCAAACCGGCCAGGGTAAGTGACGGGAGCCTTCACAAGGCTCCTCACCACCATGCCCGGTCGTCGGACCGGCGCAGGTGCCCATGTCCATACCGATCGGTGCGCGGCACCGATCGGCGTTCATTCAGACGCCGCGGCCATCTTTGCCGCGGTGTCTGATGGGTAAAACAGCGCCAGCGGGCGGAGCCACCCGCTGCCGCTGTTACTGCCGGGTGTTAGCGCCGATTTGCCGCTAATACCCGGTGGCTGTGCGGGGGGGTCGCGGAGCGATCCCCCTGCAAAGCCCCTTAGCGGCCCTGGGACGTACTCATCCGCCCATGGTCGTGAAGGGGTTCATAACAAAGTACAACCATGTCCTTGCCTCGCAAGGCCTTGTCCCTGCTGCAGCCCCACCTTCACCACACCAAATGAATCCTCTCACCACCAAGAGAGTCATCCTCCTTATGACTCCCCCACACCAATTTTGTTCCACCAACTCCAAGGACCCCTACCGCCAACGTGAGCATCCCATGAAACCTCATGGATGCAAAACCCTGACCAGCCCCAATGCTCTTTCGATGCCGTCTTGGGGCCCCAACGCCCACATATCTATGCCCACCGCATTAAGGTGAATACCATCATTCAACCAGAAGTTCCCATCCCATGCCCCAAAGCTGTTAGGGGCAACCTTTGCCCTTGCCTGTTGCCTCTCGAGCCAAGGTACGGAAGCTATCCCACTGAAATTGAGAAAGAAAATCAGCTTAAGCGTTCTGGACACCTGGCACATGTTCTGCCACAATCCATGCATTCAGAGCCAAACACCAGAGCACCAAATGCCACAGCAACCTCACGACCGGAGGGAAAGAAGCCGAAAGTGTGTTAATGGCCTGCACTACCCCCAAATTGTCGCAGTGAAAGCGAATCCTCCGGTCCTGAAACCGGTCCCCCCAAAACTCAACAGCTACAACAATCGGGACAATTCCAATAAAGCCAGGTTCCGTACCAGGCCCAAAGCAAACCACCTGGCTGGCCAGTGTGCAGTGCACTAACAACCCCCACAATATGCCCCAAAAACGGAGCTGTCCACCACATCCGTGAAAACCTTGATCTCCCCATTTGACACCGTCTCTTCCAAAAACAACGAGTGGCCAAGAAATCTGATACAGGTTGATGGGCCTATATGAAATCTTCAGCAGCACCATGAGACAACGGGACTGAACGGCAGCACTTTCATGTTTGGGACTCCCGGTGAGCTTTTTCTCTATTTTTCACATTTGATTGTTGATGTGCCTATAGTCTTATCCAGGGCCAAGGGAACTCCGAAGAGTAGCGTCGCGTCACCCACTCAATCGCCTGTTACTGGGATAAACACATTGAAGAACCCGCAGGACCCACACAAAAGAAATCATCCCTAACAACCCATTCCAGAAAAGTTATAAACGCCTCAAAATACGCACAAGAAATAGAACAACCCATAGGAAGGCAATGGTCCACAAAGAACGCATCATTCCAAAAACACCCCAGCAAACGCAAACTATCCAGATGAACTGGTAACAAACGAAAAGCCAATTCAATGTCCGTCTTTGCCATAAGAGCCTCCTTACCATGCAAACGCACCAAACGCAACACTGCATCAAACGACTTGTATACCATTGAGCATAGATCAGGTGCTATGCCATCGTTAACCAATTGGCCCTTTGGAAACGAAAGATGATGAATAAGTTTAAATTAGTTTGTCTGCTTTTTAGGGATCACACCCAACGGGGACACGACCAAATCCAGAAAAGGAGGCACCAGAAACGGACCCGTCATCCGCCCAAAAAAACTTCCTTAAACAATTTTTCCGCCACTACCTCCAGGAACTCATAAGCCGATTTTAAATTCCTAGTGGTTTGGGGAACCTGATGAGCCGGAGCAGGGAAAAAAACCTCCTGCAACAATACAGCCAATTCCTTATCTTCCAGCCTATTTAGAAACAGCTCTATCTCACGAACCCTAACTGGTGTCACCCCCTTGGGTATTGCCACCTGATCCTTTTGCTCTACCCTTTTTAAAACACCTGGCCACTCAGTGTGATGACCTGCTACAGAAGGAGCAAATGTACTTAAAATGGCAGCTCGCCCCGAATTTACACTGGTTATCATTGAATTGCCAACACAGCCCCTTCTGCCCCCCGGCGGAACTGGCCAACCCAAATCCACTGGCTGCTCTGGACTGGCCAAAAGAACTGGCCCCTCCATGAAAGGATGGGCTAAAATGTGTGGGAGTCATCAACCTCAGCCAGAGACCAATGTCTTAATGGTCCCAACGAATACTGGGCCTTATCGCCTTATGTTACCTGAACTGCTCATCATACCTCAACCACGCCATACCCCCATAAACCCAATGAACTTCCCCAATGATGTCCACATAGCCAAAAAATGCTGAACAATTTTCCGGCGCCTTCTCCCCCACGACACTCGCTAGAATAGCAAAAGCCTGCAACCAATTCGTGAATGTCTTTGGAATCAGCCTCCAATGACGCTTCTCCTCCTCCTTTTTCTTTTCATCCTTTTTAACCTTATCCAAGTTAAACTTTTCCAAGGGAAGCAGCGAGAAAATCTCAACATACTAATCATTCCAAATTTTTTCTTTAATTTCCTGCTTAAGATGCGCACCCAATGGACCTTCAAAGCACACATATACCTCACCCTTCGCCCTGTCATTCAAATGCACTCTGTCATCAGAAAGAACCTTCTCTGCTGCCTCCGCCGCCACCTTCATCCACAACCGCCAGAGGCGACAGGTCTGTCACTGCACTGGCCGGCTGCACCCAAGCCTCCGCAGGAGACCCCCTCAACTCACTGGCCGTAACCACCCCCAAATGAGCCAACAACTCCCATACCTCAACATCAACAACTCCTCCTCAACACCCAAAGAGGCAACTCCCGCCGACATTCCCATAATTGTGTACGGTCCCGCCTCACACCCTGCCCCGATACCCTCAAGACTGCTAAATGACGGAAACACGGAGGACAAGGATCGTGGGGGCTGTGGACCCACCAGCTGTATCATTGGAGGCCTGTTGACCAGATGAAGAAGAATGGCATCTCTCAACCACCATCTCCCTCTCTGAGGTCTCTTCCACCGATCCAGCATATGAAGGCGAAGCAGGAAGCAGATGCTGAGTGTCCAGAGCAACCGGCCATGACCAAGTGCCCATTGAAGCTGTGGAGACAGTTGCCCCTGCCATCCCCACGGAACTCTGGGCCACCAAGGATGAAGGAGATGCTCGTGGGCCAGCGGAGTGACACCTGTGGTGACCCTATCACGCATGCGACTCCCCCTCTTGGGAGAGTCCCCAGAGGAATCATGATGACTAACAATCCCCCCTGACAGCAACCTCACAAGAGGGGGCCACTGCAGTGTCAGCTGAAGAGATGTGAGGGGCAACCACAACAGACTTCAGACCCAGACTGGGCCGAGGCCTGGAGTCCCCCGCGGAACCCACGCACCTGCTAGGGTTCCTTCCAGACCGAGAAGGATGAGCCCGTGCCACAGCTTGAACCCCCCGGCCTGGAGAGTTCCTGGAGGGGCTCCCATGGCTGCGCTGGGTCCTGGGGTAAAGTTGGGGCTTAAGCGCTGTGGGGGCCTAGTCTGCCACCCACCTCATGTTCCAGGTGCCACAGGCGACAACTCCCCTGTGCCCCCGATGAGCTCACTAACCCGCTGGCGGAGCCAATCCTGGCCCCGTGCTTCAGCTGCCGTTCGCAGCTCCTCCAAAATGTCAGATACACCTGCCATCTTAAAGCCAGTCGAGCCAGCGGAGCGCAGCACGTCCATCTCCTTGCTTGGCGCACTCTGACTGACTTCCGAGCCTTCCCCATCTGCTCCTTGTCTGGTGCATCCTGGAAATGGGTGGCCTGGTTGTAGCAAAGGGTTAATAGCTCAGAGTAAGTAATGCAAGTTTAGCCTGTGGGCAGCCAATCAGTGAGCTCGGTGGGTGGAGTTCAATTGGAGAAGCAGGGGGCCTAGCTGCAGTTGAGGGTGATCAGTCAGTGAGTGTGTGAAGTCAGAGAGACAGAGAAGGAGCAAGCCCCTCAGGGAGGTGTCCAGTGGCATGAGGGATGGATGCTTCATGTAGCTGTCGTTGGAGGAGAGGCCTGCAAGGCAAAGAAGATGTAAATAGTTGAAAGTGGAAAGCCCAGGAAATCGGGAGAGGCTGGGAAAAGGTTCCCACTTCTAGGGCAAGCAGAGAAAGTTCGGGGAGAAGCACCGAACCGGGAAGCAGCTAGAAAAGTCAGCCTGAGGCGAGTAGTGGGATACTACTGGAAGTGCAGGTAGCACTGGGAGGCAGGTTTAAAGGAGAACCCCTCATGAGGGAGTGCATGGTGTCAAAATACAGTTCTGCTGTTTGGACGAAAAGTATCTGCAGAAAGGCCAGAAGTAAAAGCCTTGTTATCACCAGATTGTTGTGCGACTCAAGTTATTACCACCCCACAATACTTAAAGAGCCTTAGGATACCAGAGGAACCTGGGGGTGCGGGTGGGTGTTACAGACAATGGGCAGGCACAGTCGAGGCGTCACCATAGTCACTCCATAACCTTTCCTGCATCATCCGTTTTCATCACAATGGGTCTAAATATCTCATCCTGGTACCTAATGGCAATCAGAGTACCTCCCCAAACCATTACTGAACAAATCGGTCATGCTGGAGGATGTTGCAGGCAGCAGAACATTCTCCAGGGCATCTCTAGACTCTGTCACGTGTGCTCTGTGTGAACCTGCTCTCATCTGTGAAGAGCAAAGAGCACCAATGTCGAATCTGCCAATCTTGATGTTCTCTGGCAAATGTCAATTGCCCTCCATGGTGTTTGGCGTTAAGCACAACACTGACTTGTAGATGTCAGGCCCTCATACCACCCTCATAGAGTCTGTTTCTAATAGTTTGAGCAGACACATGGATATTAGTAGCCTTCTAAAGGTCATTTTGCAGGCCTCTTGCACTGCTCCTCCTTGCACAAAAGAGGAGGTAATGGTCCTGCTGCTGGGTTATTGCCATCCTACGGCCCCCTCCACATATCCTGGTACTGGCTCCATGCTCTGGCCACGGTGCTGACAGACACAGCTAACCTTCTTGCCACAGCTTGCATTGATGTGTCATCCTGGATGAGCTCTCATGCTACCTCTAGGGGTAGAGCAATGAGAGCAATGACAAAATGCAAAAGTGACTATCATAACAGTTTGTTTGCTGTGATTGCTTTAAAAGGTTGTGCAACAAAATATCAAGTTAAGGGGGCCATCTTTTTTTATCCAGGCCAGTTTCAATATTTTTCTTTTAGTTTTTCATATGGAGACCATTATGACACCTACCGTATTCATCATATAGATAAAACTAAAAGAAGCCATGCATATCTGGTTCTGCAGTAGGAGAACTGTATAAATTGTAGGTAAAGGAATCCTTCTGGTTGCTATATGTTTTGAGATTAGACTGAGACCTTTGCCAAGCTCTTTAAACAATATGAATGTGCTGACATAAGCTAGGACAATAGAAAGGAGAATCATGGCGTTACAGAGGAGGACATACAAAGAGAAGATCAGAAAATTGTTTTTCTTTTTACACCAAGAATGCCTTCCTCTTGTTTTTCTTTCCCCCACCACCTCTCTGTTCTTTCCCTGAGTGTCTACTATGAGGATTGAAGATCTGAGAGAGATTATACTGTCATATATAAATATTACATACTTATATAAATATGTACTTACAGATAAAACAGCAGCCTCCTACAGTGGGGAAAATAAGTATTTGATACACTCTTGATTTTGCAAGTTTTTCCACCTACAAAATGTAGAGGTCTGTAAATTTTATCATAGGTACACTTCAACTGCGAGAGACAGAATCTAAAAAAAAAATCTAGAAAATCACATTGCATGAATATTAAATAATCAATTTGAATTTTATTGCATAAAATAAGTATTTGATGCAATAGGAAAACAGAACCTAATATTTGATACAAAACCTGTGTTTGCAATTACAGTGGTCAGACTTTTGCACACACTGCATCAGGGATTTTAGCCGATTCCTTCATACAGATCTTCTCCAGATCTTTCAGGTTTAGGAGTTGTCGTTTGAATACATTGGGTTTCAGCTCCATCCAAAGATTTTCGATTAGGTTCAGGTATGGAAACTGGCCAGGCCACTCCCGAACCTTGAAATGCTTCTTAATAAGCCACTCCTCAGTTAACCTGATTGTGTGTTTTGGTTCATTGTCGTACTGAAAAACCCAGCCACGACCCATCTTCAATGTTCTTACTGAGGAAATGGGGTTGTTTCTCAAAATCTCGCACTATATGGTCCCATCCTTTCTCCCTTTAATCCTTTCATTTTTTCAGAAATGTACCCCCCTAAATATGATGTTTGCACCCCCATCCTTCACGTTAGGTACAGTGTTCTTGGGATGGTACTCATCCTTCTTCCACCAAACACAGCAAATGGAGTTGATACCAAAAAGTTCTATTTTCTCATATGACCACATGACCTTCTCCCATGGCTCCTCTGGATCATCCAGATGGTAATTGGTGAATTTAAAATGTGCCTGTACATGTGCTGGTGTGAGCAGGGGGACTTTGCATGCCCTGCATGATTTTAATCCATGATTATGTAGTGTGTAACTAATGATAATCTTTTAGACTGTGGTCCCAGCCTTATTCAGGTCATTGATCAGGTTCTACTGTGTAGTTCTGGGCTGAATCACCCTTACCCCAAGAGGCGGAATTTTGCATGGAGCCCCAGAATTGATAGATGTCTTGAGTTTCTTCCATTTTGCAATAATTGTACCAACAGTTGTTGCCTTCTTACCAAGCTGCTTGCCTGTTGTCCTGTAGCCCATACCAGCCTGTTGCAGGTCTACAATTTTGTCCCCTGTGTCCTGAAACAGCTCTTTGGTCTTGATCATGGTGGAGAGGTTGGAGTTGGATTGATTGTTTTTTTGTAAAGTGTTTATTATACAGGTAACTAATTCAAACAGATGCAATTAATACAGATAATGAGTGCAGAGTAGGAGGGCATCTTAAAGAAAAGTTAACAGGTCTGTGAGAGCCAGAATTCTTACTGGTTGGTAGGTGTTCAAATACTTATTTCATACAATGAAATTAAAATTATTTTTTTACAAATTCTGATGGTGCCTAGAGCTAAAGAAAAGCCAGGGAGGTAAGTATACTGGAGCCCTTGGGCTCACTCAGCTTTTACCTCTGTTTTACTGCTGAAAGAAATAAGTATTTGATCCCCTACCAACCATTAAGATTTCTTTTTCCTAAAGACCCATTATCAACTCATTATGTGCATTAAAGACAGCTGTCTTAACTAGTCACCTTTATAAAAGACTCCTGGCCACAGACTCAATTAATCAGTCAGACTCTAACCTCTACAACATGGGCAAGACAAAAAGAGCTTTCTAAGGATGTCAGGGACAAGATGATAGACCTGCACAAAGGTGGGATGAGCTACAAAACCATAAGTAAGACACTGGGTGAGAAGGAAATAACTGTTAGTGCAATAGTAAGAAAATGGAACAAATACAAAATGCTTGTCAATCGATATTGATCTGGGGCACCATGCAACATCTCTCCTTGTGGTGTATCCTTGATCATGAAGAAGGGCAGAGATCAGCTTAAAACTACATGGGGGGAACTTGTTAATGAGGAGAGGGTCTCCATTTCCGGGACTCACCTGCCCAACCCTGAAGGGTTAGTAAGTTTGGTCATTGTACATACAGCGCTTTGGATAAAGTGCAGTTGAATCCCCTGAATTCTTGAAGTGCCTGTGGGGACTTGTGGTGCTGGGCTCCTACTGGATTTAATTTCCCTGACTATCCCCAGAGGGGTCTTGCAGATTCTGTTCTCCAATAGAGAACAATTTACTTGTCTGTTTGCAGCAACATTTTTTAAGCACTGATTGCATATCAGCTGAGGCTTTGTTTAAAAAGCTATATACTGCAGTTTCAGTTAAAAAGCTATAGATGGGCCACAGAAGTGGGAAATTACCCCTCTGCAGTTCTTACATCTAAGGGTATGTTCACACGGCGTAAACTGTCTGAGGCACCAAAGTTTTCCCATTCTTTCCCCACTCAGCAAAATCGTCTGCCTCTGTGACAGTAGTCTTTTTTGAGTATAATATGTGAGGTGTAGGATATAAGATTTCTGCAACCTCTTAAGCTTCTTTTTATGCACCCACTACCACATGACATATGCAGAGATGAAGCCAATCAGAGACCGGCGGGATTCTGTGATGTCACTGCACTATATAAGTCCGGGCGCGACGCTGGGAGCTCATACCGCTCTCACTGTACTGATTAGGGAAGGTGCTGCCGCGGCTGCTTGTGATAGCTGATACTAAAGAACTCATTTTTATACAGCGATTTTTGGGGGGTGTCTCAGCTTGTCTGAGAGACTGCTTCTCTTAACGTTCTATTTCTGATTTTTTGGGGGTATTGGATCTGAAGTCCAGTGTGTGTCCAGTGCAGCTGCATATACATTTTAATGCTATCTGCTCACAGCACATTGGATATCCAAGGGTGATCTAAGCCTGTTCCTGTTGTATTCATTTAAAGAAACAGCATTTTACAATACAAATACCACTTCATTTTTGGCTGCTCAATTCTTTTGCGCAATTTACTTCCAGGGGTTAATTAAGCGTTGTTCTGCTAAAAGAAACCTATTATTTCACCGATAAAAAAGAAATTTTTCCTGTAGCATAATTCACAAGCGAAGGTTAATTACAAGTTTTCCTCTTGTTGTGTAGCGTATAAAACACGCCATCGTAACATGCTACAAAGCTGGTAGTTTGTGGTTGCTCAATTGTATGGCGCAATTTACATCCAGGGGTTAATTAAGCGTTGTTCTGCTGCTGTGGTGACTAAAAGAAACCGTTTATTTCACCGCCAAAAAAGAAATTTTTCCTGTAGCATAATTCACAAGCGAAGGTTAATTACAAGTTTTCCTCTTGTTGTGTAGCGTAAAAAACACGCCATTGTAACATGCTACAAAGCTCGTAGTTTTTGGTTGCTCAATTTTTATGCGCAATTTAAATACAGGGGTTAATTAAGCGTTGTTCTGCTGCTGTGGTGACTAAAAGAAAACAATTAATTCACCGACAAAAAATACATTATTCATGTAGCATAAATCATAAAAGGAGGTTAATTACAAGTTTTTCTCTTGTTGTGTAGCGTAAAATACACGTCATTTTAACACGCTACAAAGCTGGTAGTTTGTGGCTGCTCAATTCTTTTGCGCAATTTACATCAAATGGTTAAAAAAGTATAATTCTGCAGTTGTAATCAGAAAAATAAACTTTGTTTTTCCTCGCCACAGAAGAAACTCTGTAGCATAATTCATATCCGAAGGTTAATTAAGCCTGTTTGTGCTTTTATATTCAGAAAAATACACAGTGTTTTTAAACGGCACATACAAGTAAATTTTTCCTGCCCATTTGTGGAGCGCAATTTATATCTAAGGGTTACCCAAGCTTGTTAGTGGGTTCATTTGGAGTCAAATACAGGGTGTGTATTTATCATATACAGATATCTTCATCAAACAGTGTCTGTACATTTTAGAACAAACAGTATGTCAGACAGAGAGGTGGCAGGCTCTTCACCTGCGAATGGCAGTGGCACAAACATTCCTGGAGCAGGCCCAGGTCGCAGTACAGAAAGGGGACGTCGCAGCAGGGGTCACTCGGTGAGGCCACAACTGCCGCTGTCATCTAGCGGCCGTGTGCTGACTAGCAACCCAAGGGTTTTTGATTGGTTGACTAGGTCATCCACTTCCTCCCAGATGACATCTGACAACCCCAGCCAAGAGTCGGTGGGAACGTCAGACACAACCTTTAGTTGGCATGGCCCAGAAGCAGGTCAGCGGCCCCCACCAGTCGTCAACCCGCCTCTGTCCCATCCGGTTCCCTCAGCCAGAGATCTACTCTGTGGTCTGGGCTCAATGCCACTATATAGCGAGGATGAACACTTTGAGGAGGGCAGTCAGCAGCTACTTGGCAGCGAAGAAATGGGGCCAATATCCCCTGCTTCTTGCAGAGGCGGCAAAGTATAGATGTTGAGTGTGGCATGGGAGGTCATGTTGTGAGGGGTCAGCTTCTGCATACCAAGACCGGTGATGAGGACAGCAGTGACGATGAAACACAAATAGATGATGTAGCCGACCGCACTTGGGAGCTGGGTGAGGCAAGGGTTCATCATCGTCAGGAGAAGAGGGCGTCAGCTTGCGCGTCAGGCAGCGGCGCAGCCAGCAAGTGGGTTGTGTGGCCGTGCGTCAGCAGGGTAGCAGCAGTGTGAGGTCGGGAGCCAAGCGGCCACAGGGTAAAAAAACCCGCTTTGCAGGTACAAGAAAGTAGCGGCACAGGGGCTCAGCGAGGCAGCGGCGGTAGTAGTCACTCAGTGCGGAGCGTTGGCGGTAAAATCCGATACTCGACTCGGATACATTTTGGTGCCCTAGGTAAATGGGTTAAATTGCGCCCCCCCCCCCCCGCGCGCTTTATAGGAAAAATATTAAGATTTCAAATCCCCACTTTTGACATCTTACAAGTTAAAAGAAAATTTAAATTGCTATACATGTATACCTAATGAGGAGAGTTTGTTTTTTTATGGTACTAACACATGAAGATAACCCTACATTTTTTATTGTTGGAATTGAGTCAACCTGCACAATACATATAACACATATAACCAGTGAACGTTGTAATAAATAAAAACCCCCGCAAACATGACGTAAGTACGTTTTTTCACGTTTTGCCCCACTTGGAATTTTTTTGCGGTTCCCAGTATATTCTATGGTGCAGTGAATAACACCATTAGAAAGTAAATCTTGTCCCGCAAAATAAAAGCCCTCATATGTTTATGTAGACGACTTTTGGAAGGCGAGGAGGAAAAAATACAAAGAGCCATATTATTATGACTGGTTATTTACTCTGGAAAAATACAGTATGTAATGCATGGTAGAATGCATGGGACAACCTCGGACTTATGCTGCATATTTTTTATTTTTCTTTTCTTTATGGATTTCACTGCATTTAAGAAAGTGAAGTAGTCTCAAAAAATGGGGCTAATTAAAGTCCTGGCTCCTGTTATGTTTTTCATGCAGCATACATGTAATAAAAAAAAATAAAAAAAAGATTGATAGGAACTTTTTTTTCAATTTACTGCGAATTAGGAATTTATATCCATAAAAGTATGTGCCATGGTTTATAGAACCACAGCACAAATTTCCTTTTTAGAACAATGGAAAAATGTAGTTTTGTTTTTTATAGAGTGTATTCTGGTACTTAAAACATGGTTTTTAAGTAGCTAAATACACATAAAAACAGTGTGAATCCAGCCTTAGGGTATGTTCACACGGTGTCTTGCCTCTGTATGAACATACGCTTTTCAGATATGTCTCTGGGACCGACAGGACGGACCCAGAGACACATCTAACAATTAGCAGTGAGATTATCACTGCGGGCTATGAGGAACACGCAGTGGCGTTCACATGAGAGATCGCCGCTGCGTGTTTGCCCTGCACTTGTCGGGTCCACTTTTCGGATGCGATCAAAGACGTGTATGTCATGTCGTTGATCGCATCTGCAAGACGGACCTGACAGGCATAATGCAAACACGCAGCGGCGATCTCTCATGTGAACTCCGCTGCGTGTCTGTCACTGCCGGCTGTGATAATCTCCCTGTTAATTGTTAGATGTGTCTCTGGGTCCGTCCTATCGGACCCAGAGACGTATCTGAAAAGCTTATGTTCACACGGAGGCAAGACGCAGAGTGAACATACCCTTATATTTCATGGCTGTGTCACAGGCAGGGAAATCCTCCAGCTAGTGCTATATAACTGTAAACTAGTCACATTTTTCTGCTTTAGAGGAAGGACACTGTCAACGCAGCTCATTCTGGCTGGGAGCAGTAGTCCTCCTCAGGGCACTGGTGGTATGGGGGATTCAGTCCAGTTCCCTGGCTGCTCCCAGATGTCTTCTTATCACTGATTGTTGATTGATTGATTGTAACCACAAGTCAGAAGAGTTAACCCTCACACTGCCTTCCTAAAGAGATTACTGGTAAGCTAGCTGCAGGGAAGCAGTGTGAGGGTTAACTCTCCTGACTTCTGGTTACAATCAATCAACAGTCAGTGATAAGAAGAGAGACAGCTGTACTAATCTGAGATATTCCGTGGTGCTCTCACACAAAGAAGCCCTCACTGCTAAAGGGGGTTTTAACTCTCCTCACTAGTGATTGCAGTGAACTGTAACACTTTGGGGAGGCGCAGTCCTTGACCGGGGAGTCTTAAAAAATTTACATGGCCCCTGGACAGAGTAGTTCTTGGGCCCCCCTACCAACAAACCACTCATAAACGAATTATAATATTATCGATAAAAAATTTATATTTTATTGGCCTTTCAATAAAATTTGCACTTTTGAACATAGTTTAATCCCTTACGAAAGGACGTATCAAACTTTCTGGTTTTGGTAATGTTCTAGTAGCTGGATAACTCGGCAATCCTGCTTATAAAGGCGGGTGTAGCGGCATTGCTTTTTAAACTGCCCATCACAGCAGGGCCCAGACCCAGTTCCTTCCCCCACTTTTTAAACCCTTTAAAACTGCGGCGCTGGGCAGGGTGCCCTAAATTAATTAGAAAATCTGCCAACTGATTTGTCATAAATGGATTTAACAGTGTGGGGGGAAAAATTTTTTTTTTTACGCAGAATAATACAGTCATGGGGGTAAAAAAAAAAAAAAAAGTCCTAACGATGGCTGCAAATGAACAGCTGAAATATCGGCCCATGGCAGTTGATAGGGAACTACAAGTACCAGCATTTCAACTAGTAAGTTTTAAACACCATGGGGTTATTTTAGGTACTTTTTAGGGCTCACATGCCTAGAGGGATAACAACAGGGCATATTAAAACCATCAAAACCCCGGGTCACTAAGCCAAAATTCGCACCCATTAGAAACATTTACACCCCCAAAAATTACATCATGTTTTTTTCTGAAAAATTTTAAAAGGGTTTGTTCAAACGCATCTTGCAAAAAGTATCGTGCGCCCCAAAAAGACGCTGGGGGGGTTTTAGAATTTGTTTTAGGGCCATTGTCATTTATTTTCATTATCCCCCCTCGAAAACCCGGGAAGAAATGACATCACCACCAGTACACATGGGAAAAGAGAAGAACATAGTCTCAATGAGAGCTACTTTTCATAGTTACAGTTTTTCCTTGGGGGCAACTTGCGGAAACGCACCATATATCCGTTAGGGGGAAGTATGCCTGGACAAACATACTTCCCACAATGCTCAACCCCCACCAATTCAGTCTCCAGTCCCCCTTAAGTGCTGGATAGAAGGACATTCACTCTTTCTATGGCGCACAGATTTCCGGGAATTAGCTGTTTTTAGCATTTTTTTAAGCTAATTTTTTGTATTTTTTGGGGGGACTTAGGGCATATTGAGTGCAATTACACTCCAAAGTACACCCTGCAAATACTCATGTGAACATACCCTAAGGGTAGGTTCACACGGCATAATTGGCCGGGCAAATTTCCGCCGCAATTAAACCCCTGTGTACGGGGGCTCCCACGGGCCCCATAGACATGCATTACTTCGGCGCTTTAAAACCCCAAAAAAATGTGATGTCATTATCTCCCCCCGGTGTATTGCCGAGAGGGGAGGGGGACGAAAACCCTAGTTTCTAAGAGAACTGGGTTAAACCCCTAATGATGAGTTGGGTTTCGCTCGTTTGGGGTGGTACACCCAAATATGACAAAATACGCCCCAATTTAAAACCCTGTGAACATGCCTAAGGTTTTGGTTTTTTTTTTAATCATGTTTTTTGAAGCATTACATGTAAAGATTAATCCATTTTGTAAAAGAGAGACAGAAATTAGAAAATAATAAAATATAATTGGGGTTATACAAGATTTTCTTTTGATGGCCATTCCTTGGGATAGAGCGGGTTGGCCAGTGATTATCAGCAGAAAATAGCCACCCTGTGTCACATCAGCCCCCAGTGTCCTCCATGAGGAGGGGGGGGAAGGGGGGCGGGGCTTTCATTACCCCTTTTTACGGTGTTCCGCCAACCTCTCCCCATGCCCTCCCAATGGTACAGACTCATTAACATGTGAAAATTACTTACACATGTAGCTAAGAGGGGCTGACGAACGCACTTTTCCATGTTGCAGGGACGAGGGGGAGGGCAGGGTTTCTCTGTCATGAAAGGGGAACAGCAACGAAGTCCTGCTGTTCCAATGACCGCTCGCCCCCCCCTTAGATCTTTTCCTCTCTCCGCCTGTTGGTCCCCCCTTTTTTTTATACGATCCCGCAGTCCAGATCGCAGAAGTCATTTCATCCGCCTGAGCCGCCTCTGAGAAGAGTGAGGGGGGCGATCGGTGGGGGGACAGCATAGAGGTCAACGGCTGCTGCGTGCTTATTGTCGGGCACTGCTGCAGTCCGATTTACACAGGAACGCGCCCCCTTTTTCCCTGTAAGGATGCGCCCCAGGCCATCGCCTACCTTGGCCTACCAAGTCCCGGCCCTGTCTTGGGGAAAAGTGAAGCGTGGCCAGGGAGCTAACTGGACTATGGCCCCGTGTCAACACATGCAGCGTCACCATCCTTTTCCTGGGAAAACTGGCTCAATTGGTGGTCTATCCCCGCCGCCGGGCCCCAGCACAGCCCCCATGGCACGCCCTCCATTGCAGCCATTTAAGGCTCCACCCCTTTGCAAAGGGACTTTTTCTTTGACATCATTCCCGGTCCAATGCTCCTGTCCTCCTACCATGGCGCCCGCAGTCGTTCGCGAGGCATTGCAAAAAGGGCAACATAGCGTCCAACCTCTAAGGTCACAGCTGACCTGCCCGTCCAATTTTTTTGGGACTGCAGTCCCCCCCTTTCCCAAAGGTGGACCTGCACCGTTCAGAGAACTAATGGCTTGTGCCGAGCCGAGAGGAGAGTTCCAAGCCGTAATTTCTTTCCCAAAAAGGTAGTCCCAACTTCATAAATATGTAGAAAAAAAGGTGGGCCAGTCCTTGAGCTTATCGGTTTGTTCCAAGGTGCACGGCCCAGCGCGGACATTCTGGAGCTGTAACTACGGTCAGGGCCAGTACATGTCTTTTATGGCCCACTGGGTGAATGTGCTTCCTGCCCAGGCACACCAACAACTTGGACAGGAGACGGCGCTTTCTCCTCCACGTTGTCAAACTGCAGCTCCTGCCCCAAATGTCCGCCTCCTCCACCCCACCACCATCTCAGCCTCCACAAGTATTTGCTCCATCATACCACATGTGTAGGGCCAGCGGTGTCACGCAGTTCTACACCTGGCTTGCCTCGGCGAACAAAGTCACACAGGGAGGAACTGCTCCCGCGTCATGCAGCAAGAAATCGATGTGTGGCTTTCTCCGCGCCAACTGCAAATCGGAACCATGGTGACGGACATGGGAGTAACATGGTGTCCGCGCTTCACTGAGGAGGGATGGTCCATGTGCCCTGCATGGCGATGTGTTCAATCTGGTTGTGAAAAGGTTCCTGAAGTCTTCCACCGATCTTCAAAGATTTTTGAAAATGGCCAGGAAACTGTGCATGCACTTCATCCATTCCCACAAAGCCAGGAACACCCCCCTCAAGTTTCAGCGGCAGAACGGCCTCCCCCAAACACACTCTGATATGCGATGTTCCACCCGTTGGAATTCCAGCTGCACATGTTGGACCGACTGTATGAACAGAGAAAGGCCCTTAACGATTTTTTTATGTTCCAGGCGGGAAAAGGATTTCTCCCTGTGTAAAATTTGATGTCAGCCAGTGGGAGCTCATGCTGACACCTGCCGTTTGTTGAGGCCATTCGAGGAGGCGACGTTATTTTGTCAGTCACCAGGGCTACGGGATGAATAACTTCATTTCCCCTGCTTCATGTCCTGGAACAGATGCTGAAAAAATCTGTCTGGGCGGGGACTGGAGACGTGGCGACTACATCTCCTGGCCACATGGGGTTTCCGGGGGGGACTGAAATGGAGGAGGAGGAGGAGGAGGAGGACATTGGGCAGAAGCATTGTCTGGTGAAAATTAGTGGATTTTCTACCCAGGTGACAAGAGAGGAGGAGCAGGAGCTGCTGGAGGGACGAATTGAGATGGGGAAACGAGAACAATGACCCGCAAGCAACGTGGGAGTAATACATGGGAGATGGAGGCAGGACCGCCTCTGAGTCACATGTGCAGATGGCCCCGCACATGCTTATTTGCCTGCTAGTGAAAGCGAATAGTACAGCATCCGTTAATGGATGACTTCTGGCTTCTCCACCCTATTGGACCCTCGACTACCGTCCAAAATGGGAGCCTTTTTCCACTATTAAGAGGGAGGACAAACTATAAATACTATAGGAAAATCCTCCTAGTCAGTTGGCCGCTGCCTATGTGCGGCTATCGTCCCCTTCCTCTGACAGGTCTGACCGGAGGTTCCGTACAGCGCACACTACTACTGCCGCGGCTGCTGTGAAGGGTGGGGGTAGAGCAGTACCAGCTTCCATCAGCAGTAAACCAAGTCTGGATCACTTGATGAGTCACACTCCTTCACTCCGCCTAGTTAGGATATGCAGTCGCCAGCAGCAACAGCAGCAGCACAGCAGACCTGGAGCAGACTCTGAACCAACAGTGGCCTACTTGACACACACCGTCCACCCCAGTTAGATAGATCCGCGAACTAACTGACAGCCAAACTGGATGTTGTTGCCGGGAACTTGCCGAGTTTGCAGTGAGAAGCTGTCCAAGCCGTACCAGTTATTGTGGGCCTCCAGAGCGGTGTTCAGTTGCAGTGGGGCCATCATTAGCCCAAGGAGAACCCCTTGTCCACGAGAAATGTGGAACGACTGACCTTTGTCCAAAATGAATCAGGCGTGGATTCGTGCCAGGAATTCCCACACCCAATTCCTTAGGCGTCAGACTAACATCAGCCATGACACCTCACCCAAACTGTGAATATGAGTCTGGTTTCTAACTATCCTTGTCCTCATCCACTATATCTGATGCGCCACCCGCCTGATTGCCACACATCTGCTGACAGTTTCTCGCATCTGCACCAACCCATCTTTTACCAGGGACTGGAAAATTGCCCCCCTACCTCCACAACACTGTCATTGTGCCACTTTATGATCTCATGCTGCTGTTGACTGGTGCCCATTGACCAATCCACACTGTGTCTCATTGTACCACTCTGCGTGCCTACTCCATTTTTTGCCCACCTCAGAATTGTACATTGTCCCCTGCCTGACCTCATGCTGCTGCTGGCCTGTGCCCTCCACACTGTGACTTTGAGCCACTGTCTGACTCATGCTGCTGCAGCCGTGCCCTCAACACTGTGTGATTGTTGCCCACTGCCTGACCTCATGCTGCTGCTTGCCGTGACCACGACTGCGTGTCCATTGTGCCACTTCTCAGACCTCATGCGGCTGCTGCCGTCACCTCCAACTCTCTGACAATTGTGCCACTCTGTGCTACTACTGTTTTGACCACCTCCATAAATGTCATTGTGCCACTGTTCTGACCTCATGACTATCAGATTGTAGAGCTGCTGTCGTGACCTACACACTGTGTCATTGGGTGCCACTCTGTGGCCTACTCCTGTTTTTGCACCTCCAGAATGTAATTGTTGGCCACTGCCTGACCTCATGCAACTGCTGCTGTGCCCTCCATCACGTTGTCATATGTGCGCACTGACTGACCTCATGCTCGCTGCTGCTGTCGTGCCCTCCACACTGTGTCATTGTGCCACTTCTTGGCCTAGTCGCTCGTTTTTTTGCCACCTCCAAAATGTCCATTGTGCCACTCCTGACGCTGATGTGATCATGCCTGCTGCTGCTGTCCCAACCCACACTGTGTCAATGTGCCACTTTCTAGACATCATGCGGCTGCTGCCTGAGAGCTCCACACTCTATGTCATTGTGCCACACTGTGGCCACTACTGATTTTGTCACCTCCAAAATGTCATTGAGCCACTGTTTCTGACCCTCTGCTGCTGTTGTGGTCTTGCTGTCAAGACCTAACACTGTGTTATTGTGCCACTCTGTGCCTACTCCTGTTGTTGCCACTCCAGAATGTCATTATGAGCCACTGCCTGACCTCATCTGCTGCTGCTTAGCCCTCCACACTGTGGTCATTTTGCCACTAACTGAACCTCATTCTAGCTGCCAGAGCCCCCACACTGTGTCTTGTGCCACTCTGTGGCCTACTATCTGTTTTTCCACCTCCAGAAAGACATTGTATGCCACTGCCTACCACATGCGTGCTGCTGCTGTGCCCTCCACACTGTCTGTCATTGTGCCACTGTCTAGACCTCTTCGCTGACTGGCTGCCGTGACCTCCACTCTCTGTCCTTTTGTGCCACTCTGTGGCCTACACTGTTTTGCCACCACCAGAATGTGATTGTCCACTGTCCGACTCATGCTGCTGTTGTGGCTGCTGTCGTTGACCTACACACTGTTGTCATCTGTGCCACTCTGTGGCCTACTGCCTGTTTTTTTCCACCTCCAGAAAGTCATTGTTGCCACCCTGACCTCACTGCTTGCTCTGATGCCCTCATAACTGTGTCACTTGTGCCACTCTGTGGCCTACTCCAGTTTTTGCGCACCTCCAGAATGTCATATGAGCCGCAGCTTGAACCGTCATCTCAGCTACCCGTGACCTCCACTCTCTGTCATTGTGCACTCTGTGTCCTACCTACTGTTTGTCACCTCCAAAAGGTCATTTGTGCCACTGCCCAGACCTCATGCTGATGTTGTGCTGCTGTCAAGACCTACACACTGAGTTATGAAGCCACTCTGTGGCCAACTCCTTGTTTTTGCCACTCCAGAATGTCATTGTGCCACTGCCTGACCTCATGCTGCTACTGTGCTGTCGTGCCCTCCACACTGTGCATTGTGCCACTCTATGGCATAGTCCTGTTTTTTGCCACCTCCAGAATGTCATTGTGCCACTGTCTGACCTCATGCTGCTGTGGCTGCCGCCCGTCACCTCCACACTCTGTCACTAAGTTGCCACCTGACTCTCAGTTTGTTTTTTCCGCTTTTGGCTGGCAAACTTTATCAGGCTGCTTTCCCCCGCTTGGGGTTTTTTGGTCAGTTTTGTCCTCTTAAGTTTCCCAGGGGAAATTTTTTTAGTGAAACCCAATTCTAAGAGTGACCGCAGTCATCTGCGTGTCATAAATAAAAACACAACATTGTATGAAGACCAAACCAAGCTCCCTCTGCATATTTAAAGCATGGCACAACGTTCTACAGCACCCTGCAGGCTCTGTGCAGCCTGAAATAGCTGTTTTTTTAATGCGATTCGTGCCGAAGTAATTCGATACCGAAACTAATTTTGTCGGAAAATTCGGCAAAGTGACCGAATCGAATTTTTGAGAAATTCGCCCATCTCTAGATATAATAAGAGATGATTTGCTGATGTAGTTGTAGTTGACAGGTTTGGTTCTTTCTCTGGCTTGAGAGTAAACTGGCCAAAGTCAGTATTGTTTCTGGCAGATAATGTCAGGGCAGATGACATTTCCATGGGATGCTGGTTAGTTATCTCTGATCAGTTTCGATTCAAATTCATAGAGACACACAACAATTTGTAGATCTTAATTTTGCTTCTGTGATGCAAGAGTTGTCATGTAAACTTAATACATGGGCGACTTTAACCTTCATGTTAATAGGTAGGAAAAAAGTAATAAAAATGGTCTTTCTGCCCATATTTTTGTATATGTAAAGGATGGCTACGACCCTCTTACTTCCATCCCATTTTCAAATGTTAGAGTGTTTGATGTCTTTTTTTATTTGGTGGGCTCCTCGGCTGAGTAGGGCAACCTTGACAGCTCTATAAGGAGATGGTGGATTGGCACTCCCAGATTTTTATATCTATTATGTTGCTATGCAACTCTTGCTAGTGGATCAGGATTGATCGTAACAACCCAGCGGCTGTCCTGGAAGCTGCGTTATCTGGTTCTTATGAGGCAAACATGGTGTACTGACAGGGGAAGTACCCAATGCAATAATTTACATCTACTGTAGCAGTAACGGTTGTAATGGTGGACTCTGAATTTTGGCCTCAGAGAGGACTTAAGAATTTGCTCCAATTATACGACTGCGAAGCAACGCAGGGGTGTGGGTGAATGATGAATGTAGTAGTGGCAGTGGTGTGGTACACAGGTGATAGAATAACTGACAACAGACAACTGCAGCTCTGGGGGTAACTTCGATCTTTACGCATGGCACTGGTACTTGTGGACGTTACAGATCAAAAGGCAAGGCACTTGTCACTTTAGCACATCTTATATACTCCTTTCTTCAAGTGACACTCCTGACAACTTCCCTCTTACATGATCCAATCCAGCTGTGCTGGAACCTGGTGACTCCAGACACTCTCTACTTGTTCCTCTATCTAGAGTCTCTTACTCTTCTGGCAGTCTCCCAAATTGCCCACCTGTATTTCTGTGTTGTCTGTCTCTCTTACTGCTCACTGGTCCCTCTGTGCCCCCTGCTCCTCAGTTCTTTCTCTAGTTGCCTTTCTAACGTTCTGTGAGTAGAGCTGTTCTCCTCTGCCTAGTATGCACTCCCTGGCAAATAGACAGGTTTCCCCTTTAACTGCTGCTCACAACTATAACTATGTACATAGCACACTCAGTACTAAACCTGGAACTGAAATGAACCTGAGTGCAGAGCTGTAGGTTTCCTATTTAGCTGTGTATCTTAGCCCCTCCCCTGTTAGCTCTCTGATTGGCTGCTTAACCCATATAAATGTATATATAGCTACATATTCCCCATCCTTACATGAGGATTTCTATCATTTGGCTTACCGAGGATGGCTCTGTTTCTGCTGCTTTCAACTTAGACACACCTGTTTAAAGCAATTTGGGGGAGAGGACATTCAAGTGGAGTGTTGTAAAGTTGAACAAATTGCCAGGAGACAACACTTGCAGAAATCTGTTTTTACTTTTTATTATTTAAGATGTGTGTCATTTGTGCATATTGAGTGCAGTGATGAGGAAAGAACTGATACTTGTGAAACATTCCCTTTTCATGTACTATCCTAGTTTTCTTTCATGGAGATGATATCTCCTTGTTCGTACATAGAGATGATGTCTTATAGTTATGGATTCTCGAATGTTATTAGATCACATCCTTATGGCATTTCCTATGTTCCTTCATACCCATGGACAAATTTTTGAGAACTTAGTAGGATAAAAAGCAGTATATTGTTAGGTAGTTCATTAATTGCCAAAATATGGGAGTTTTATACATGGCAAAATGTACCTGCCCCAAATAATATGGGAAAAGCTATACAAAAGTTGACATGGAAAAAATTAAGCATATCGATAGCAGATATCCCATTATCAAGACATATAAGGTTTGCCCATGATGGTGACATTAAAGTTCAATAGAATGGTGCTTGGTGCTTTCATACCGGTAGTGGCCCCCTCCCTTATTGGGCCCATAAACAGCTGCACAGGTCGCTCTAATGGTATGCCTGCTGCTGCCTGTAGTCATCTAATCATCAGAGCTATTCCAACTAAATCCATTTTGCTTTTGAGAGATGAAGATAGTGGAGCTACTTAAAGGGGTATTCTAAAATTATAAAATGGCATTGGCATTAAAATACAGTTGCAAATGGACAATTTTCTAGATGCTTTGCATTAGCAAAAAATATTCTGTATCTATTATTTCTTGAGTCTTATCTTGCTTGTGTACTGCTCGTTGCCTATGATACTGACAACAGCTTGGGTATCTGAGATCGCTGTATCACGAAGACGATGGCTCAGGGCTGGGATCGCAGGTATGGTTTCCTTAAACTGCACATTGAGGGAAAAGTGCTCTAGGGAGTCCTTCCTCACATCATCTCTGTGGTGGTGTGAGCACGCACATTCAAGCCAGCGGCATAATAATATTATCATAAAACCACTGACTTGAACTGTAAGCTAGAACACAACCCCACCAGAAAAAACCACAGGATGAGTGAGAGATGTAAGGATAACTGGGGAGATGAGAAAAGTCATCTAATGCATTAGATTCATATACAAGACAGAATCAGAAGATAAATGAAATATAAGCCAAAGTACATGAAACATCCTGATCTACACATACCTCACATAGTCTGCACCCCTCCTCCATAGTGGCTTTACAATATCACAAAGGAAGGCCACCATCTTACAAATGATAGAATAGATGGCCACATACTCTGAATATAATATCTTTACTGTACTTTACTGTGTTGAATGTACTATAGACCGAGAGCTCAGCCTCGTGCTCTGTTCTTCTTGCCTCCAGTATTCAGGCATCTCTTTCACACATTTACTGTCTTGGGTCTTCTCCCGCATTTTTATGGTGAAACATTTCCAGGACACATTCAGACATAAATGCTGAGAAGAAAGAAAATCATGTTAATTATATGACCAAGTCTGTAAGAAGAGAAGCAGCCTAATATCCTCCTATTCCACTGAGGGCCATGGTGCTTCTAATGAAGGCCATAGACACAGCACTGGATAAAAACCCTACATTTGCTTTTGGGGTAAGACATTTGTGTTTAGTTACAAACCTTGAGATCTGTATACATCAGGAAATTCAGGAGGAGGAAGAAGAATGCTATCCACTCATTTACGATAACCACTGTAAGGCAGATCTAGAACACAACATGAGAAACAAGAGAAATACAGGAACATATTACTGGATATATCCTCTTCATCAGCATTTCCAGTATAATAAGAAATGAAAAAAGATACAAGAACAGGAATAAAACAATGAAGAATATTTAACAAAAAAATCAGTGAAGCTTCTACCTGATGACACAGATTATCCTGACACAGACGTCCAATGATCATGAATACAAAACCTTTAATGTAGATTTAAATAGGAACATCAGCAGTTAGACAGATGACAAGATTTATTCCTGTTTTATGACCTTATCATGTCAGAAATGACAGGAGAGTCAGTTAGACGATAGTGACCCTTGTCCAGTTTGATAACGCAACTATGACATCAATTCGACTTTTGGTCAAAGGCCAAATAATGCCACATTATGTTAACATGGAACTATATATCTGTCTATATGGTAAATGGAAGATAGCTAGAGAACCTTCATTTCCTATACTGCCCTATATTGAAATATGTTTGAGCACCCAGAAGGGCCCACACATGAGCCTCTATGTCCAGTAAGAAAGGGGCAGGAATGTTCAGATGCCACATTACCATACATAGAGGATAATCTCTGATCCCTGCCTGGAAGATTGGGGTCCATACATTAAAAAAAGGATACTGTTTGCTTCAGCAATGATAGTGATAAAAGCAACAATCATTCTTCCATCACAAAGATATCTGCTGCCCAATGAAAATCTGTAAAGATAATGGGATTGGACCAGGTTGTATAAGGCCCCACATCCAGGTCCTAAGAATGAACCTATGATATGCATGCTTCGAAAATCGCTCATCTACAGAAAAAACAATAGAAGATGTGATGAGAACTTTCTGCAATCATTTTGTGAGGAGCTGAGTATAAGGGTTTAATAATGAAGGCTAATAACAAACCGTAAATGAGCCAGTTATTGTTATTCCAGCACATGATGCCAAGGCCAATCCAAGCAGGATCTTCTGTGGCCACAGCCGATTCATCTTACAGACTTCTGCTCTTATCTTTATGAACTTATATTGAGCAACAGCCATGACGAGACCTGGAACAGAAGGATTGAAATGAAAACATCTAGTGACCAGTAACACAAATCTCAGTCAAAAGAATACTTAATCATTCTTCACTATCTGCCATTGGCTATCACTTACCCAAAATGGATGTCCCCACAAATGTCAACATAAATACAACAGACTGCGGGTAATGGGACCCGGCCATACTGTGAAGAGGAAAAAAGAGACACATTAGGGAATCAGTGTATAATCTGGAGATAAACAATGTCACCTTAAAGGGGTTTTACCACAAAGACATTTAATTCCTAATTTGTCCTGCTTCAGCTCTCAGTGTGCTCAAATGGGGTCGTGTATGATTTGTTTGAACTGCATATCATGTAACCCAGCAGACTGATATCACCATGCCTTTCCCCACAGTGTGCTCGCGCACGTCAAACAAAGGTCTATTTATGTAAAGAGCTGTGAGTAATGACAATATAGCTGAGTGGTTAACACTTCTGCCTTTCAACATAGGTTCAAATCTCTGCAGGAACCAAACGTGGATTTTCTTTGTCTTAATGCACATACCTGATTGAGGTTTCTTTGTTTTAATTTATTTGCACTGTTTGACTAATTACTAAGGAGTACAGAGGACAGGAGGTGAGTGACAGCATTTGGATTTCCACACTCATTCAGCAGTGGGTAAGTGTGTATGATTACTAAGCAGGAAATAGTCTAATAATATCTGCCTGAGAGCATGAGATGGGAGTGGAGCTCTCATCATTGCTCGTATCCCCTAGAGACGAGCTGTACACTATGGATCACTAAGGTAGAATCTAAAACAAAAATGGTACATCATTTTGATAATGATGAATGGTGAAAATGTTTACTATTTAATTTGCAAGCTTTTAAATGACACAGATGTGTGATAATGACTAAGAAGATTCTCTGGACTAGATGATACTACATACGACTAGCATATTGTTAGGGGCCTCTGGGACCTGCAGCCATCTCAGGAACGGAGCCCCAGATTAGAAAGAAAGCCAATTGCATTTGCCCACGCCTCTCCAATCGGTTCTATGGGAGTTCAGCCTAGTGGTATGACATAAGCATGAATGTTCTTTTTGTTCCAGTTCTCACACATGTTCTGCTTTTTTAAAAGGGTTAACCAATCCATGCTACCTCAACCGAGCACAAAAAAATATGTTAGAAAAAGTGCTAATACCAGTGATTCTGCAAAGAATTCTGCAGTTTCAAAAGATTTTAGCAGGTAGGAAGACAATGGAGTTCATGAAGGTTTTGCCATTAGCTTTTAAATTCTGCCATTTTTAGGCAATGGTTTTGTGTTGGTTGACCATTCAAATTTAATAAAAAATTATTTAAACAAGTTAGGGAAAAATAGTTTCAGAGTTTAGGCATGATAGTATTGCAAGGCCTTTTGTTAGGCCGTCTTTGTAAATGTTGGTTCTCTGAAGGCTAAACTGGACATAATATATTCACTTAGATTTCTTCCTGTTAAAGTATATTTTCATCCTTAGGTTTTTGTTTTGATGGATTTTTCTTTTTGGACAAATGCCTCTCTATGGGCTTTTTATTATCTTATTATTCTGAAGCGGTTGCAAAGTTTTTTGTTTTGGGTTGTACAAGCTGAAGAGCCAGTAGGCATCTAATTCATTTTTAGACAATGTTCATTCATCCAGCTGGTTCTGTGACTTGCTAAGTAATATTGTTTTCTGTTGGCTAGTGAAAAAATATGTTGTGTTATTCCATTTTTAGGTATTGAGATTCTACATTGATGTAGTTCAGATTGCCATTGGATAAGATTGTTAAAACGTAGAATTTGATTTGTTTGTAATGTTCTTTGAGAAGTTGAATGAAGTTAGGCCTATGAATAATTTATTTCAAGTAAGACAAATGCTTATTTAATTGCTTTATATAGTGCTGTTAAAATCATCAGCGCTGTACAAAGATTGTCATGAATCTATTTGGTTCCTGTCCCCACTGGGGCTCACAGTCTTAATTCCAGATTAACCTATCAGCATATTTTTTGTAGTGTGGGGTAAATAGGAGTACCCAGAGGAAGAATATACAAACTCCTAGATGTTGCCTTTGGTGGAATTTTAACCCAGGAACCCAGCACTACAAGACAACAGTGCTAACTAGGGATGATGGATTATAATCGACAAAGTTGAAATCGGCACGATTTTTAGGCTGATCGGAAATTTCTGATCATGCGATATTTTAGATGACAATCTGCAGATAATCTATTACTATCGCTCCATTTTCGGTGCTTTCTGTCATTTTTGAGGCCAGCAAATCAGCTTAGAGCATAGAGCCGGGTGAGCTGGGTGTGCGACGTCATGACTGTGATGTGTATGGTTGACATTGGCTGAAAAAATCCCATGACCTCGTTTTGCATAGAACAGCGTTTCCTGTTCAGTATCAGTCTTTCAGTGTCTAACACTAGAGCAAGACATGTGCTGCGTGTCTCTCAATACAGCCCAGTTCAGAGACACAGTTCTTCTCTTTAATCATACAGACAACTATGCTTTTATCTGTGAACATTAGAATATAGGTAAATTAGAGAATTTCAGTTCTTATTTAGTTAGACAGAGACTTTTAAAGAAGCATCTAGCGCTGTACAGTCGTGGGGGGGGGAGGGTGGTGGTGGACGGAAGAACGGACAGGCAGGCTTTGAAAAGGAGGGTGTATATTGTGCAGCCCACGACTCTGCTGTGAACCTGCCTTGAAATGGCATTTTTTTACCACTTATTGGCCAGCACACCTCGCACCTGAGGTGAAACTGTAACTTTTATTTTGTGCGTCCCAGTTTTTTTCAAATAGCCACCTTGTACTTAAATTTGGATACAGAAATTTTCTAGTAACTGTTGGTGTATTTTATTGATGCAAAAAAACACTTTTGTTATCCGTATAACTTTTAAAAAACTGTATTGCACTTTGGTGCAGCCCAGTTTTGTTCAAAGAGCCACCTTGTACTTAAATTTGGATACAGAAATTTTCTAGTAACTGTTGGTGTATTTCATTGGTACAAAAACCACCTTTTGTTATCTATATAACTTTAAAATAGCTGTATTGCACTTTGGTGCAGCCCAGATTTTTTCAAATAGCCACCTTGTACTTAAATTTGGATAAGAAATTTTCTAGTAAATGTTGGTGTGTTTTCATTGGTGCTAAAAAACCACCTTTTGCTCATCCGTGTAACTTTAAAAGCTTATTGCATTTGGTGGGGCCCCAGTTTTGTTCAAAGGCCCCTTGTACAAAATTTTAGAACAAAAATTTTGAAGTAAATGTTCTCGTGTGTCATTGCTGAAAAAAACGCAATTGCTCATCCGTGTAACTCTTGAATAGTTTTATTGCGCTCGGTGAATCTCAGTTTGGCGCAGATAGCGCACTTGTATGATAGTTTTCTGAAAACTATCAATTCCTAGTCCTACTTGGCAGTTGTAAATTCCATTGGACTGAAGGAAGAACACTGTTGATTTTGTCTTATGGTTCTTCCACCAGACCACATTTCACAGGTATTCGATAGAAACAATTCTGTTTCTAATCCTAGTTGGCTGTAGGAAATTAGAGGGATTTAAGAATAGCTGAGATTTGCCATCTTTCAATAAGAGACTGTCAAAAACTCTTCCATACCTTTTAAAATTTTTATGTTTATGAACATGGAGCGAAATGCAGGTGGTAAGCAAGCAAAGAGGGGTGTAGGACATGAAGGTAGAGGTACGAGAGAAGGTGCTCCATCCTTAAATCTGTGGGTCATGCAGATTTAAGGGTCATGCTGTGGTCCAGGACAGGCATAGTCAATGTCCAGTTCAACTAAAATGGTGGTTCAAAGACGCCTTTTCCGGCACTTTTTAATCTGTGGGTCAGACAGGTTTAATAGTCATACTGCAGTCCAGGACAGGTATAGTCAATGTCCAGTTCAACTAAAATGGTGTCTGAAAGACTCTTTTTTCCGGCACTTTTTAATTCGTGGATCAGACAGGTTTAAGGGTCATGCTGCTTTCCAGGACAGGGATAGAAAATGACAAATAATACTGCCTTCTGGCACTTTTTAAGACTTTTTATTTTATCCACAAGACAGGGATAGTGAAAATTCTGTCAGTTTTTTTCTGTGACTGTTGTTGCCTAATTGTCTTGCCTAAGATGTAGCATGTATCCAGTTTACTGTTGTGGATGTTAATTCCAGCTTCTACAGCCCTGTTTGGGTGTAAGAATGAAGGTGTTGTTCAGGGCCGGACTGGGAATAAAAATCAGCCCTGGCACAAAGCCCCCACCAGCCCACATACAATATCTGTTTACAAAATTCCCCTTGTTCTCGCTCCTCGCCACTTTCTAAAATAAATTACACTATAAAGCTGCTTTCACACGGAGCATTTTTGGTATGTTTTTGATGTGTTTTTAGTGCATTTTTGGTGCAAAAGCAGATAGTAATGCGAAATTTCACACAAAAAAAATAAAAATGCACCGAAACCGCTCCGTGTGAAAGCAGCCTACACACAAGCAAGAAAGAAAGAAACAGTGGTGCAGAGAAACCCCTCATCACAGAGTCAGGTGTGCACTTGCTTTACAATCCGGGACAAGCCCACACTGACACTACATAAGCACCAACATAACCTGCAATCCCTCAACAATCACACCACCAGTAGTCAGGTCACCATCACATGAAAACAGCACTGACTCAACACAGAAGTAAAATTACCCCTGACAGCAGGGACTCACAGGAGACGTCATCTCTGATGGGAGTTGTCGTCTTCTCCTTTTCTTCTCAAACCTCCCTGATGTCTTCCCTGATGAGTTGTTCCCTTCCATTTTTTCTCTGTCCGGTACAGAATGCAATTTCTTCTTCTCCCGGTCACTACTGGTCCCTGTAGAATTTACCACAAATAAGTTTTAGACTCCTCTCTTTTCCAGCATTTTCCTATCAATTCCCCAAACAGTATATGTTAGACCCTAAAAATTAGAAATTAAAAAATGTCAGATAAGTGGCATGTAAATATGTAGACCTCCATTAGTTAGGTAAACAGGGACTTCCTCCATTAATTTGGTAGGTAGACAGGGCCAACCCCTGTAATTAGCCAAGTAGCTGGGGCTGCCCCCAGTAACTAGCCAGGTAGCTGGGGCTGCCCCCAGTAACTAGCCAGATAGCTGGTGCTGCCCCCAGTAACTAGCCAGGTAGGGCGTGGGTGGCCCGCAGTAATTAGCCAGGTGTAGCGTTGCTGCGCCAGTAATAGCCAGGTAGGGCCAGTAATTAGCTAGGTAGGCAGTGGCAGTAATTAGCCAGGTAGGGCCAGTAATTAGCAGTCAGGGCCAGTATGTAGGCAGGCAGGGCAGTATATAGCAGGCATGGCCAGTTATGGTGACAGGGCAGTATAGCCAGGCAGGGCTAGATGTACAGGCAGGGCCAGTATATAGGGCAGGCAGGGCAGTATATGAGCAGGCAGGGCAGTATATAGCTAGGCAGGCAGTATATAGGCAGGCAGGGCTAGTAAATAGGCAGGGCCAGTATATATAGCCAGGCAGGGCATATATATAGCTAGGCAAGGCCAGTATATGGTCAGGCAGGGTAGTATATAGGTAGGCAGGGCAGAGTATATAGGTAGCCAGGCAGGGCAGTATATAGGTAGCCAGGCAAGGCAGTATATAGGAGGCAGGGCTGTATATTGGTTGCAGGCAGGGCAGTATATAGGAAGCAGGCAGGGCAGTATATAGGTAGCTAGGCAGGGCAGTATATAGGATGCCAGGCAGCGAAGTATATAGGATGCAGGCAGGGCAGTATATAGGTAGCCAGGCAGGGCAGTATATCTGTAGCCAGGCAGGACAGTATATAGGTAGCCAGGCAGGGCAGTATATAGGAGGCAGGGCAGTATATAGGTAGCCAGGCAGGGCAGTATATAGGCAGACAGGGCTAGTAGTTTAAGAAAATAAATACATAAATCAATACTTACCTAATGTTTCTGCTTCCTCTTCTGTCTTCCCCGGAGTCCGCCGGCAGCAGAGCGCGGGACGCGGAGTAGGGGCGCGATGACGTCATCACATTGCGCACCTGCCCGCGGCCTCCTGGGAGCTGAGTAGACGGGATCAGAAGATCCCAGCTGTTCGGCCTCGGCCGCCTGCACCGCGCGGTGCAGGCGGCGGAAGTGATGGCGGCATGGCTGGGTCAGTGACCCGGCCGTGCAGCGAGGGGGGCCTATCGGCCCCCTGGCACAGGGGTCCGGTCACATATGCGACCGTTGCAGCCCCTGTACGTGCGCCATGCACCGGCACTCGGGGCCCGCCGGGGGAAACACTGACCCCCCGGCGGGCGCTCCGAGCTGGCCCTGCGGCCCGGACCCAGCGGCCCGCCGGGCAAATGTCCGATTTGCCCTATGGGCAGTCCGGGCCTGGTGTTTTTCCTCTCCCATAGACTTTAATGGTCATCGGCGATGCAGGCAAATTATGCTGAAAAGACAACGTTGGATCCGCAATGTCGTCATCATCATCAACACAGGTGAGTTCCTCGTTCTGACATTCTGCATCCTGGAGCTGCGGGCTACAAGCAACAGGCACTGCAAGGCGTTGCCGACCACTCGGGATTTGTGGCGACTGACCGGCTTCCTGCACCTCCTCTGATGGCATCAGCAATCGGGCGTCAGAGCAGACAAAATCATCCTCTTTGGCCTCTTGATCTTTTGAAATGCCTTCTGACCCCAACCGCATTTTGTCATCAAGGAGGTCTTCAGAAAATGGATTATCCACAGTGGTGGGTACACGAGTTGACATTTGGGCTGCCTTCGCTTCATGTTGGACGGATGCTGACGATGATGATGACGACATTTGTGGCCGTGACTGGGAGGACGAGGAGGTAAGACTGCTGGATGCAGGTTGCATTAACCACTGAAGAACAGATTGGCGACACTGTTCATTACTGAGATTCACAGGGCCCTGACCCAGCGATGACAGGCCTGATGGTCCTGCAACCGACGATCCGCTGGCTTGCGTGTTGTCGCCAGCACTGGAAGGAGCACCTTCTCTCGTACCTCTACCTCCATGTCCTACACCCCTCTTTGCTTGCTTACCACCTGCATTTCGCTCCATGTTCAGAAACATACAAATTTAAAAGGTATGGAAGAGTTTTTGACAGTCTCTTATTGAAAGACGGCAAATCACAGCTATTCTTAAATCCCTCTTATTTCCTACAGCCAACTAGGATTAGAAGCAGAATTGTTTCTAGCGAATACCTGTGAAATGCAGTCTGGTGGAAGAACCATAAGACAAAATCAACAGTGTTCTTCCTTCAGTCCCAGGGATTTACAACTGCCCAGTAGGACTAGGAATTGATAGCTTTCAACAAACTATCATACAAGTGCGCTATCTGCGCCAAACTGAGATTCACCGAGTGCAATAAAACTATTCAAAAGTTACACGGATGAGAAATTGCGTTTTTTGCAGCAATGACACACGAGAACAGTTACTAGAAAATTTCTGTATCCTAATGTAAGTACAAGGTGGCTCTTTGAACAAAACTGGGCTGCACCAAAGTGAAAAACAGCGATTTACAAGTTATATGGCTAAGAAAAGGTGGTTTTTGCACCAATGAAATACACCAGAAGTTACTAGAAAATTTCTGTATCCTATAAGGGGGCTCTTTGAAAAAAATCCGGGTGCACTAAAGTAAAATACAATTTCTCACTCAGTTAGTGTCTGCAAAAATTTGGTAAAAAAATGCCATTTCAATGCAGGTTCAAAGCAGAGTCTAGACTGCACAATATAAACCCTCCTTTCCAAAGCCAGCCTGTCTGCCTGTCTTTCCGTCCGCTCCTCCCCCCCTGCGGCTGTACAGCGCTAGATGCTTCTTTAAAAGTCTCTGTCTAACTAAATAAGAACTGAAATTCTCTAATCTACCTATATTCTAATGTTCACTGCTAAAAGCATAGTTGTCTGTATGAATAAAGAGAAGAACTGTGTCTCTGAGCTGAGCTGTATTGAGAGAGACGTAGCACACGTCTTGCTCTAGTTAGAGACCCTGAAACACTGATATTGAACAGGAAACGCTGTTCTATGCAAAACGAGGTCATGTGATTTTTCCAGCCAATGACAACCATACACATCACAGTCATGACGTCGCACACCCAGCTCACCCTGCTCTATGCTCTAAGCTGATGTGCTGGCCGCCAAAATGACAGAAGCGCTGAAAATGGCGCGATAGTAATAGATTATCTGCAGATTGTTACCTAAAATATTGTGTGATCGGAAATTTCCAACCAACCTAAAAACCGTGCCGGTTTCAACTTTGTCGATTATAATTGCTCATCCCTAGTTATCGACTATCGGATATCGTCATGATAATTGCCGATATCGACTATCGAATCAATAACGATAGTTGACACAATCGCTCATCACTAGTGCTAACCACTGAGCCACCGTGCTGAAAGGTCTTTGCAGAGTTCTGGTTAAACAAGATTCAGGTGTCCTTTAACCCCAGCATTTACCTCTCTGCGAGCCCATTTTTGGTCCTCTCTCACTTTATGCGAGAATAACTTTTTGACACTTTAACCTATCCATGTAATTCAGAGATTGTTTTCTCGTGACACATTGTGCTTTAAAATAGTAAGAAATTTTGGTCCAAAAAATGCTTGTTTATTTGTGAAAAATATCAAAGTATCGTGAAAAATTTGAAAAATGTTTCCATTTTTAAACTTCAAAAATTTCCACATGTAAGACAGATAGTTATTCCACTCAAAATAGTTTATAACTAGCATCTACCATATGTCTTCTGTCGGTTGGCATAATTTTTTTTAAATGTCTTTTTTTTTTAACGACATTGGGGGTTTAGAAATTTAGTAGTAATTTTTACATTTTCAAGAAAATTTGCAATATACATTTTTTAGGGACCAGTCCAGCTCTAACATGACTTTGTTGACTTATGTTAATACCCCCCTAAATGACCTCACTAAAAACTACACCCCTTAAAGTTTTCAAAACCCATTGGGAAATTTTTTTCCCCCTTTAGGTGTTTTCCACGGGAATTAAAAAAGGGGAAGTGAAATTTAAAAATTTCCACTTTTTTTGCAGATTTCCCCAAATTTTATACATTATTACAAGAATACGGTAAAATTGATCAGGGAAATGCAACTTTAAATTTCGCCAGATTCTTTCCTTTTCAAGATATCCCATAGTGGCCCAAGTGCATTATTTGGGGTCAACCACAAAACCCCCAAATAGGAGGGGCACCTACTGGGCTCTGGGGTTCCCTTTTTTATTATGATTTATTTTGGGGCCATTTCAGGTTTTGGGGGACACTCCAAAGGGGCTAAAATTAATAAACCCCTTAAAAATACCCCCTATGGAAACTACACCCCTTAAGGAATATATCCAAAGGGTGTATTTTGGGATATCGACCCCACAGGTTCACAAATTTTTTTAGCGTTAGGCATGTCACAAAGCACAAAAAACGTCCGTTTTTTCAGCGTTTTTTGTTTTTTAAAAAAGCGAAAAAAGCTGAAATCATCTCCCCTAGACTTCTATTGTAAAAACCCTGCTGTCTACACTGACTTCTTTTTTTTCTGCTCGTTTTTTTACTGGGGCCCATTTTGCAACATGTTCTAAAAAAAGGGAGAGCAGGGGGAAAAAATTTCCTACAGGGGTCTATTTAAAAGCGCCGGACGTCTTTGGCACTTTTTTTTGGGGGTTTTTGCGGGGTTTTTTTTCCGCGATTTTTTTAATGAAAACCCTCCCAAGACCCAAGTCCCACCTATTAGGGTTAACAAAAAAGGTTATATCTTATCAAATCTGATAAAAAATTCTGATGTTCCTTGTTTGTACCTTTTGTAAAAAAATGATCATGCTTTGGGCGCTAACATTTTTGCGCAATTCATATATTTTTTTTCCTAAAAATAATTTTTTACAGATTTTGATGCTAAAATCCTTTCTAAATATTTTGGCGCTAATAAAGTTAGTTGCTACTGAGCTGAAAATATGTTTTTTTACGGGTTTTTTGGCCCAGAATACTTTTTTTACGGATTTGGCGCCCGAAACCATTTTTTGTGTTTTTTTTTGGACAAAAAAATTTTTTGTTTTACAGATTTTTTGGCGCTAATAAGTTATCTCGCCTCTGACGCCAAAAATACGTTTTTTTTAGGATTTTGGCGCAAAAATCCTTTTTTTTTTTTAACGTTTTTTGGCACAAATAATTTTTTTTTACAGTTTTTTGGCGCTAATAACGTTTCTTCGCCGTGAGGGCAAAAATCCTTTTTTACGGTTTTTGGGGCGCAAGAATTTTTTTTTTCGTTTTTTGCCACAAAAATAATTTTTTTTCAGATTTTGGCTTAATAATATTATCCGCCTCTACGCCAAAAATACTTTTTTTTTTACGGATTTTAGCGCAAAATACGTTTTTTTGATCTAAAAAAATTTTTTTTTTAAAATTTTTTGCCGCTAATAACGTTATCTCGCTTCTGACGCCAAAAAACGTTTTTTTTAGGGTTTTTGGCGCAAGAATCCGTTTTTTTACTTTTTTGCACAAAATAATTTTTTGACAATTTTGGCGCTAATAACGTTATCTCCTTCGACCCAAAAATCGGTTTTTTAAAACGGTTTTTGGCCAAGAACCGTTTTTTTAGGGTTTTGGGGGCAAAAATCCGATTTTTAAAGATTTTTGGCGCTAATAAAAGTTCTACTTTTGACGCAAATAAACATTTTTTAAAACGGATTTCGGGGGATAGAATCCTTTTTTGATGGATTTTTGGGGGGCTAAGATCAATATCTTTAAAAAAATTTTGGGCCTAAAAACTGATCACGGCTTCGGAAACTAAAAAATATTTTTTTTAACGGAATTTTCCGCAATAATGCTTTTTTTGGGGTTTTGCCGCAAAAATCCTTTTCTTTTCAGATTTTTACACTAAAACATTTATCTTGCTGTATCAAAATAATTGGGTTTTTGTGATTTTTGGGGCAAGAATCTGGGGCAAAATTTAAAAAAGCAACACCACAGCAGCCACACAAAAAACAAAGTGCCACAAGGGTACAGTAATCAAAGAAATGCTACTTAAAATATTTAAACCCACCTGTAGGGGGTAGTTTACATCCAAAGGCTTAATTTGCCATACATTAAAAAACAGAGCAAAGACACTCCCCCCAAAAAAAAAGCTACAAAAAAAGCTACAAAAAAAGAAAAACGCTCCAAAAAAAAAGGACGTTTTTTTTAGCTGCTTTTGACAGGCAGTGGACAAAAAACCAGTTTCATGAACGTTTTTAGTAATTCGTTTTCAGGGTCGTTTTTTTCCATGCAGGAAAATTA
>JAODAL010031653.1:0-48128 GCA_025379985.1 Phyllomedusa bahiana
ATTGCCGGTCACTGCCCCTATTTAAGCCTGCCCCTTCCTGGGGCCATTCCCGGATCTTTAGTGCCATTTCAGCCTATAGAGAAAGCGTTACTAGCCTTGTTCTGACTTACCTTTGTACCGTACCATTAGCTTCCGTTCCTCGACCACGCCCTTCCCGCCTGTCCTGACCTACTGCCTGTCCCGACCACAAAACCTGTGCCGCCTGCCCTGACCTTCTGCCTGTTCCCGACTATGACCCCTGCCTGACGATTCTGCACCACGCTATACCTCGGCTGCCACCCAAGCAAGTCACGTCAGGGGTAACGACCTGGTAGAGACTCCCGCCGCAGAAAAGTCCATCCCGCTTTGCGGCGGGCGCTGGTGAAAACCGGGACCTACTTAGAATCCGTTCCCTGGCGTGGCTTACACCATCGCTTGCGGTGGTCCAGTGGATCCACCTCTACGTCCGGGTACGTGACAGTATATAAACTGATTGGAAATGTTTTTATGTTTTGTGAAGGTAGTGACTGGAAATGTAGAACTTTTTATCTATTGTTGTCTTTCTTTTGAGATAAGCTTTACCAACAGCAAATTTTGATCGCACCTAGAAAAATTTTCAGATATTGGTAATTATCTTGTCGAGAGTTGATAACAGATTATCGCCGATGACCATTAAAGTCTATTGGAGAGGAACAACAGCTTCATTCTTACACCCAAACAGGTGAGGAGAAGTTGGAATTAACATTCACAACAGGAAACTGGATACATGCTACATCTTAGGCAAGACAATTAGGTTATAAAAGTCACAGAAAAAAATTCATAGGCTAAAATAATTCATTAGGTTCAATGGCTAACCGAAAAAATGAGGACGGCGTAGCCACAGCGGGTACAGCGGTAGCAGCTGCAAAGGGGCCTCTTTCACACAAAATAAGACACCGGTATTGGAAATGGCACATGGGAAATGGCAGGAGACCCCTATCACTTTTTGCACCAGGGACCAACATCTTGTCACATTTTGTGGTGGCAGCAAGAACGTCCCAACCGGGAACGTGGAGGTTCAGCTGGCAGGGCCCTAGGGGGTCCAGTTGGTCAACGAGCCCTGTCTCAGATTTCTGCATTCTACTGTCAATTTGTGCGGGTGGAACGAAATTGCTCATTTTGATTTGGAATGAGGATAAAGGAGGGTGGACAACAAGTAACTGCTGTTCATTTTGATGGCCTTGAAGCATGGCAAATACGCTTTTTTCATTAAGACCTTTACTATTGGTTTCTTTTACAGCTGCATGACCCCAAAATCAGCAAAGATGTCCATGATGGACCCTAAGAATAAAAAGTGCTGCAAGAAACAAGTATTTGAACCACTATTTTAGTAAAATGGACATTGACTATCCCTGTCCTTAAATGCAACATGACCCCAAAATCCACACAGATGCCCTTATGGACCCTCAGAATAAAAAGTGCCTCAAGAAAGAATTATTTGAACCAGTATTTTAGTGAATTGGACATTGACTATCCATGTACTGTACCGCAGCATGACCCTCAAACCTGCATGATCCACAGATTAAAAAGGGCCGGAAGAAAGTAGTCTTTGAACCACCATAACTTTACGTTGAACTGGACATTGACTATACTATAACTGTCCTTTACCACAGCATGACCCCAAACTCTGCATGCAACCCACAAGCGATTAAAAAGTCCAGAAAAAAGTATATCTTCGAACCACCGATTTCAGTTTGAACTGGACTTTGTGACTATCCCGTCCTGGACCGCAGCACAAGGTCCAGACGAAAGACTTTTTGGTGCGCGGTAGTACACAAGTACAGCCAATGGCGCTCCCCCCTCGCACCCCAAAAAATGCAACCCCCCCCACACATATTCCTCTCACCCCGCGCCAGTCCCTGTCCACTAATTTCTGCACATTCACATAGATCCCTCATCTCCCTCAGCAAGCACTGCACAAAGAAAAATGCCCTGACAAAATTAGCAGTTTTCAAATCGCTCCCCCTCCAATGACAGTGTAATACCCCTAAATAACAGTCACTAAATAAACACCGATACATGGAGCAAATCTACCAGACGAAGGATTTGTTACTAAAAAACACCTACAAAACCAAGACCACCAAAACTAATTACTACTTAAGGATCAAATAATCTGCCACAACCCTGACCCGAACGCAACCCCCCACATGTGGCTACAGCTGTACACAGGCTCCTATTACATATACCACCGCCATACAATGACCATATAGTGTAGATACTAGTTGTATTGTAGATGCTCTGCAGAAATATATGAATTACACTGAGTTACATTTCTGTTCACTTACATGCTATTCTAATGACTTTTCTTTATTTCCAGCCTATCTATAGCCTTTAAACAAGTTAGGCACATTACTAATGCGCCTAAGTTCTGTAATGCGGCAAATACACAGGCGAGGCGCGATGAACTTTAGACGCCATTTATAAGCGCACAAAAACCACTTTCATACATTCAGACGCATTATACACTGAAAAAAAAGAAAAATGAAACTTTGACGCATTCGATTAATACATGTCTCCCTTGGTGTCAATGTTGGAAACAGAAGATTCCGCAGCAAATGATCTTATCAGACAAATAATCTATGTATTTATTTGCTTATACTTGTCTGCAGAAATGATTAGGGAGTAGAAAGGACACTTTTTTGCAAAGGAAGAAATCTGTTGAAAGTAGTCCCCCTGGGAGATCTTGTATAAAAACACCCCCAAATTTCCGCAAAACTTGCAGGACTGTGTGTGTAAGGCAGGATTAAAAAAGAACCTTCAAACCCTTAGTGACAAGCACCACCAGTTTATCATTGAGACAGGAAACGTCAGACCTGAATGTGATCTCCCCACTATCAGCTACCATAGGACTTGAAGTTTCCCAGCATCGACAGGGTAACCTGAACAGTTTTCACATAGTATTTGAATGCTGTATAAAGAGGCAGATATATAAATGTCCTTTCTTCTTATTTATTATAGACACAAAAAGCACAATTTACAATGCGAATTTTCTTTCAAAAAATGTAACATGCATAGACACAATGCAAACACGAGACACTCAGCTTAATCTTGCAAGTCCTCCCATAACGGATGAAGATGCCAGCACGCCACACGAGGAGTCAAGCCCAAGCAGTTCCTACATCGGTTAATCCATGTGCACCGATAACTGCGCAACGATTTCTGGGAGACCACGCCCACTTTCTCAAGCGTACGTAGCTTCCTCCAGGAGACCATTCTTAAAGTGTCTCGACCTCAAGGTAAGTGATCAATTTAACTATAACTACAAATCTAAACAACAAATACACTCAAATTACAACATGTAACATTACACATTAGACACATATACCAAAACACCTACAGAAATCGATTACTACCACTAAGGAAATGTATTATTTAATGCTACTATGATTTTCTATTCCTTTCTATTTTTACTGGTACATAATCCCTTACGGATAGAATCCTAGAACCAAAAAAATCAGATCGGGCAAAGAGCGCTATGGGGCCACCTACCCACCATTAATTAAAAGAATATATTCCACTGACAATCTTTCTTGTTTAACCCCTTAGGTGTAAGTGCATGCTAATCTATTAATCCAGTCCACTTTCCTTTTGTAAAGTATTGATCTAAACAGTTCAGGAATCATTACCCTCTACTTCTTCTAATACACACCAAACGAATTTTCGTAGAAATGTTGTGTCCTCTTCTCATCACAAAAAGTGCCTAAGCATACCGAAGTTTCTGAATAACTTTTCTCTTCGATCCACTCTAGCTGCGGTCTGTTCACACTTGTCACCACTACCACGTTTTTTTTATTTAACCCCTTACCGCCGGAGCCCATTTGCCTCCTACTGACAGAGACCTATTATTTGAAATCTGTCATGTGTCACTTTATGTGAAATAACTCTTTTTGACACTTTAAACCTATCCATGTGATTGCATAGATTGTTTTTCACGCGCGAGTAACACCATTGTGGCCATTATAAGAAAAAGTAAAAATTTTGGCCTCAAAAAATGTTTCGTTTATTCTTTGTGCGGAAAAATATCAACAAAAAATCGTGCGAAAAAATTTGGAAAAATTTACCATTTTAACCTTCAAAATTTCTGCATGTAAGACAGAATAGTTATTTCCACTCAAATAGTTATACTGGCATCCTACCCTAAGTCTGCGCTGTAGTTTGGGCAACAATTTTTTTAAGGTCTTTTTTTTTTTAACGACATTAGGGCTTAAGAAATTTATGTAGTAATTTCCAAATTTTCCAACAAAATTAGCAATAATACATTTTTATAGAGAACCAGTCCAGTTCTAACGGATCAGAATATTTAGTCATTGCTGGCTGTAATGGTTAGATACTCCGCCATAAATGCCCCTCAACCCTAAACACTACACCCCTTAACGTATTCAAAACCGCATTTAGGAGCGAAGTTTTATTCTAACCCCTATGCCTGTTTCAATCACAGGAATTAAAGCAAAGTGGAGAAGTGCAAAATTTCAAAAATTGCACTTCTTTCTTTGCAGATTTCTTAAATTTTTGCGTCATTGTTCACAATAATAACGGTACAATGTGATCAGGGAACATACAACTCTTAAATATATGCATTCCCCCAGATTCTGCCGTTTTCAGAGATACCCATAATGTGGCCCTATGCCATTATATGGCTCAACCCACAAGCCCCAGAAGAGAGAGCACCTAACTGGACTCTGAGTCCTCAATTTCATTACCATTTTTATTTAGGGGCCATTTCAGAGGTTGCGACACCCTAAGTTCCAAACTAATAAACGCCCCTAAAATACCCCATAATTCGGAACTACCTCCCCTTAAGGAATAGTAACCAGGGTGTAGTGAGCATATCGACCCCACAGGGTCGTTCACAAAAAATTTTAAGCCGTAGGCTGTGAAAATGTAAACACAATTTTTTTTTTTTCAATAATCTGCAATTTTAGATGAAAATTTTAATTTTACAAGGAATCCTGGTAAATAAGTACACCCAAAACCTTAATTACGCAATTTCTTCCAAGTTCGCAATACCCTACATGTGCGGTGTAATCAGCTAGTTTTGGGGCACATGCAGGGGTATAATGATGGAGCGCTACTTGCTTTGGAATGCAGATATTTGGTGGTCCATTTCACATATACAAACCCCCAAAGTACCAGAACAGTGAACCTTCCAAAAGTCAACCTATTTGGATTCAGCCACGCCTCAAAGAACTCATCCTAGGGTGTATTGGTACATTTTTGGGTGCAACAGGTGTTTACAAAGTTCTTTTTTTGCATTGGCCTACAGGAAAATAGATGGGAAAAACGCAATTCGCGCCATTGTTTTTTGAGCCTCAATTTTACAGCGTTCCCGTGCAGTGGTAAATGACAGGAATCTTTAACTAGGGGGTCGGGTACAAATTGGCAATGGTATAGAGTTTAAATAGTTTTTTATGTTTATTACTTTTACACAATAGAAATAGGTCTAAAAAAAAATTGCGTTTGTTTATGTTGTTTGTTCTGATAGCCATAACGTTTCAGTTTTCTGTATACGGAGAGTGATTCTGGGGCTTTTTTTAGTGATGAGTTAATACTGTCTTTATTAGTACCATTATGGGGGCATATGCCGCTTTGATCACTTTTTATTAAGTTTTTGTGAGGCATTTGAACAAAATACAGCATTCCTGGTAGTTTTTTTTTATTTTTATTATTTAACATCGGTCACCGAGCAGTATAACTGACAAACTAGTATTACTCATCAGGTCGATACGATTACAGCGATATCCAATTTGTAATCTATTATTTTATGTTTTCCTGCCTTATACACAAATAAACACTCATTAATCAAAAGGAAAACACTGTTTTTATTCATCGCCATAGTCCCTGAGAGTCCTAACTTTTTTATTATTCTGGATGTACGGAGCTGTTGTATGGGCTTGTTTTTTTTGCGGAAGAGTTGACGTTTTATTGTAAAATTTTTGGGGGGACAAGAACTTTAGATCAGTTTTAAATCCGTATTTTGGGAAGGCAGGTGAAGAATAAAACTGAAATCCTAGTATTGTTTTTTATTTATTTTAACGCAGCGCTCACTGTGAGCAGTATCCATGCCAGTTAGGCGTACCCCCTGGGTCGATACGATATGGCGATACCCTATTTATAATAAGTTTTTTAAATTTTGAAAGCACTTTAAAAAAAAAAAAAAAAGTGTTTTTATTGTGTTAAATAATGATTTATGCATCGCTGTCTTCTGACAGCCAAAACTTTCTTCTTAGTTTTTCCAAATACAGAGACGTGTATGTGTCTTTTTTTAGCGGATGAACTGAAGTTTTAATTGAGTCACAACATTGGCGTCTACATATGAAATTTTTAGACTGCTTTTTATTCAATTTATGTGCTGAGCAAGATGTACAAAAATCGCAATTCTGAGACTGTTTTTTGTTTTTGTTTTTATGGCGTTCACCGTACGGTTAATTAACATGACACCGATTTAATCGGGTATGGTACGTTACGCACGCGGCGATACCAATATGGGTAATTTATTTTTATTTTTGATCTTATTCGGGGCGATTGGCCGTTAGTCTCTCAATAGGGAAAAGGCGTTGTCGAGTTCTTTTTATTCTTATCTTCTTTTGCGTGTTTGTGTTTATACTTTTTTTTTCACTTTTTGACATTTATTTATACTTTTTTTCACTTTTTTTTCATTTTATCTTCTAACAGCAATCATCAATTGCTGTTATAATGCAACCAGTGCACAGTATCAGTACTGCGTGTACTTGGTTGCCATGACACGCCTGTCTACCATTCGCCCAACAATGCATTGCGGACATGGTGACATCACAGCATGACCCCGGGAAGTAGCCGTGCACTTCTCCTAGGCGCGCATCAGAGAGGAGATCGGTGCCGCACATCTACAGTGCGGCATCGCCCCGCCGGGAGAGGCAGGAGGAGCTCACTCTCCTGCCTGCGGCATTTATTATCGCAGCCATGACAGGCTGCGGTAATGAGAAGCTGTAACTCACCCGCGGACCGTAGCCCAAGCTCCGGCCCGGCTGGGTGGAAGCGGCATGCGGCAGCGTAATTTACCGCTGGTCCCATTTGCGATCGGTGCGTGGCTCGCCCGGCTAACCCGCAGCGAGCTCGCCAGGGCGTAAGGATAACGATCAATTTTGCGGGAAGTCACTTCCCAGACTAGGCGCGCTTCAAACGCCCCTACATGCTCGGGATGGGTTAATACACGAGGCCACTCTGAGACATATTACTAGTTTCCATAATCCTAACTGAATCTGTCTATTCCTTTCAGTCGTTTGACCCAAGTAGCACAATGCCTACAAATGGGACCATTAGCATCGTATCACATCATTGCGTATTGCAAACCGTTGGGGGGGGGGGGGGGGGGGGGAAATAAAAACCCTCTGATCGGTATTAGTATATCCCACGGGAAGTATGGTAATCTGAATTCCCCTTTGATGATGACCAATGACAGTATCTGCACCACGACAAACAGGGGTGTGTGCCCCTCCTTTGAGTGTGTCCAGCAGTTTTGTCTGGAGTACTTTCTTCCTGAGATCTATAATGAACAATAAATTGGCCAAATGATTTAACTCTATTTATCTAGATAAACTTAGTAATTTAAAAAGATAACCAAATTCTACTTGAGATACCCTCTCGTATCACACTACCAAAACTTTTAATGTGCGTTTTGCGTACTATTCCTCGCATAGAGACCAATCAATATACCGACAAGAAAGCCTAAATCTATTCGATAATAGTTTTTCCTAACCTTTCTAGGTTTCCGTACATCACTAACGGGTACTCTGTCCTACCTCCAATCTCCTAACTCTTTCAACCTCTTCTTGTGGTACCACACGTGCCACTAACTTCTCATGTACGTTTTAATCTTTTATTCGTTGTGGTACTCCTCTGACTGATAAGCAGATCGTCTGCTCGCAAAAATGGCCCTTCGAATACGCTTTAAAGATGGCCGGGAGCATGTTTGACTCTTCATGTGTAAGCATATTAATCCTCTCGTAGTCTTTGGACAATATAAAGTAGTATATAAAGGTGCATTACCTTCACGCTTAAACATTACATCTAGAAAACTAACAGTCTCCTGATCCTTTGTGAGCGTGAACTTGATAAGGGAGTGTTTAGAGTTAATCTCATTCAGGAAATCATCCAATTCCTTTTCAGTGCCAGTCCAGAGTAAACACACGTCATCCACATAACGGAGCCACAGTTTGACACAATGGCTCCATCTACTGTGAATGACGTGTGCACCCTTAAAAAATTCCCAAAAAATATTAATGAAACTTGGTGCGACAGGAGACCGCATAGAGGTCCCCTGTCGCTGCCAATAGAAATCCTGTTCAAAGCGGAAGTAGTTTTTTGTCAATAATTCCAGCAACAAAGAAATTCAGCTGTTAGATAAACTTATATCTTCCAATAATATGCGCGATTTTACACACGCATTAATCACCTCATCTATTGATAATTGTAATATCAGTTTCCAACACATCTAAGGTGCATAAAATGTAAATCGCTCCGAGTATCAATGCTTCATATTTAGATAGCAAATCTAATTTGTATCTTTAAGCACCTATGAGTTGTTTTCCTCTATACGTTTTAAATAAAGTTATCATAAAAAGCTCAGGGCAATAGGTTGAAGACGACCGAATCCCCGAGACAATGGGTCTTTCCGTGTGGAGGCGGAGGGGGGGGGTCTATTCCCCTCAGGATTTGTGTACCCTAAGTAATAGATAGAGTATAGGGACTTCGTGCGACTTTCAACTCTTAATGCACTAGCTGTTTTTGTGGTCAATAATACCCTGTATTTCTTCATTGAAAATGATCCACGAATCTATCGAGGCTCTTACAACCTCGTCTATGGGTCTTATCTAACACTTTTCATAGACCTCACTGATCTTAAGTTGTCTATCTGCTGTCATTTATATAATTGTTTCTATCTATCCATGATTACTTGTACTCCACCTTTACAAAACAAAATGTTTTTTTTGATGCAGCTAGAACAATATGTTGTATTTTGGCATATATTCTTTAATCTATATAGGGAGAAGTCGGAGTGCATCCATTTGGTTCTTCTTGCAACCTCGCCCATTTCCAGCGTTATATCAGTGCAGCTTTCTCAAGGTTGGTATTTTTTTTATTTTTTGTGTCTCTCCTGATAATGAAGGTCGGTTGACCCGATGAGATTCTGAGATTTGGCTCTAATTGAGAGGTAAAGATAGCGTAGACCACCCGCCTGAGATCACGTTGTAAGCCCGTGGGTGGCTTAAACAATTTTTGATCAAAAACATGTAACTAAGAAATCTCAAAGTTTTTTTCATGATTATAATAGCATAAATGCTTCTTTAAGATTTCCATGTATTGTAAACACTTAGTGAACCCTTCCAAAACTGCAAAAACTGAACTTTTGGGCATTGCGTATGCATTTTATCAAATACAAGTACTCAGCGTAATAAAAAATATGAGGGGCCTGCTACCCCCAGAAGAAAAGAGATAGAAGATGAAATTTTAACATTTATTCCACATTCTCTCCACTGATGTCCAACACACTTCTTACATCGTTATTCTAAGTTTTCTGTAAACTTTGCAAAAAGAAGGATTTAGAGTTGTGCCTCAAAACCATCATTCAGCATCAGAATGGTGTGAAATGTGGTACCCTTGAGTTTTTCTTCAGTTTTTGCGAAATAGATGATACTTAGTAAAATAGATCTGGTGATAAGGTGAATGGTCAGTGTTGAGACGATTTTTATCGACAAAGTTGGAAAATCGCGGCAAGGTTTTTATGGTGATCGAAATTTTCAGATCAAGCGATAATTACGGTTAAAATCCTGTGCTTCGACTAATAAGATCCGCGCCATTTTCGGCGCATCCTGTCATTTAGGCGGCCAAGCAAATCAATTACAGAATAGAGCAGGTGTGGATGGTGTTGCGACGTCATGACTAGGAGTTAATTGCATTGGCTGGAAAAAAATCACATGACCATCGTTTAACATAGAACAGCCCTTTCCTGTTCAGCCTTATGTCTCTCAGCGTCTCAATAGAAATACGGACTGCGCTCTGCCTGTGCCAACAGCAAGCGACATATAGTCTATTTCGCACAGAGAAACCTCACTATTAGCTGTGTTCCTTCCAATTTAGTTAATAAGAGATTTGAAGATTTTAATGTGAGTTACTAAGAATTTTAAAGCACAATCTACCGCTGTAAATGACAGAGGAAGCGGGGGGGGGCCGCGCCCCCCCCCCCCCCCCCGCGGGCGAACACAGACGAGCCTATCTATAAAGGAACACTGGATAAAGTTCACCAAGACATAGTGTAGACATTGCAATCTGCAATATCTTTAATTATTAACTGTTTGCTATTGAAATATTTCCTGGATATTTGGCACCTGAACTTATCTTGGTTACACATCATTCTAGTAACTGCAGGTCTCTTAATAGTGCAAATACTCCACTTTTATTATTAGTATACATTTCAGATAGTAGTTTCATTTTTTCAATTTTACCCATCCACCTGTGTTTGTTAATCCACCTGCAGTTAAATTACAATCCAGCAATCTGTAGTCCAGCCACAAGGTAGTTGTTGCCAAAAATACCGTGTAATCATACGAAAACATTAACGGAAACGTGTTTTTGACTTTCGCACCCACTTTTGTTCATTTACGCAGCATCACGTAAATCTTAAAACACATTCATATCACCACAGGTGAATTGAAAGTGCAAAAATAACGTGTATTAAACAAAACAATAAAACAGATACGAGTGTTTTTGACTTTTGAGCACCCACTTTGTATCATTGACGCAGCACCCAACGAAAATCTAAAAAAGCAATTCTATAGTTCACCACAGTGAATTGAAAGGTGCAAAAATACCGTGTATTATACGAAAACATAACAGAAACTGTTTTTTGAAATTTTGCGCACACCAGCTATGTCATTGACGCAGCATCCACTTAAATCCTTAAAACATCAATTCTATTAGACCACCCACAGGTGAATTGAAAGGGTGCAAAAAATACTGTGTATTATACGAGAAACATAAACAATCTACTTTGATTTTGACTTTTGCGCACCGAGCTTAGTTGATTGTCGCAGCTTCCTCGTATATCTTAAAACAGCAATTCTATTGTCCAGACTGTTGAATTGAATGTTGCAAAAAATACCGTGTTTTTTACTAAAACATAACATATACGTGTTTTTTGCACTTTTTTGCCCAGTCACAGATATATGTTGATAGACACCTTGCAGTTAAATTTGAATCCAGCAATTTTGTTTTGATAGAGGGATTTGAGAAGCTGTGATTTTCCTCTTTTTAATAAGAGACTTTCCAAACTATCCATACCTTCTCCAAATTTTTATATTCTGAACATGGATCTAAATGCAGTGGTAAGCGAGCAAAGACGGGGGTAGCACATGGAGGTAGAGGTACAGAGAAGGGTGCACCTCCATGCTGGCACAACACTCATGCAGTACGGATTCGTCAGTTGAAGGACCGTCAAGGCCTGTCATCGCTGGGGTCCAGGGCCCAGTAATCGAAGTAACAACATCATCGCCAATCTGTCCATCAGTTGTTATGCAACCTGTCCATCACAGATCTATCATCCTCGTCCACTCCAGTCCACGGCCACAAATATCGTCCATCAGCATCATCAGCACCACCGTCCGAACATGAAGCAGCCCAAAATTCAACTCAGTGTACCCACCACAGTGGATAATCCATTGACTGAAACCCTCTTTGATGACAAAATGCGGTTGGGTCAAAGCATGTTAAAATATCAAGTGTTTGTTTTAGTCTGCTCTGACGCCCAGTTACGTATGCCATCAAGGAGGTGAAGGAAGCCGCGGATCAATCGCAAAAAATCCCAGCGTCGGCAACGCCTGCAGTGGCCCCTTGCGGCAGTTGTGTAGCCCGCAGCTTCGATGCATAAAGTCCAGGACGACCAAGTCCCTGTGGTGCTGATGATGATGATGATACACATGCGATCCAGCCTGGTCTTTTCTCTGTAAACAGAATTTGCCCTTGCAGCGCTTCATCAGTGACGTGGAGAGACGATGGATATGTCAAATACGGGGCGCAGCCACAAAAAGGGAGAGAGCGGTCGCAGAAGTCTGCTGATATGATTCCGCCAGCCACGTCAGTCGCAAACCCCGTCCTCGCTTATCGCCGTCAAAAAGGTCCAGACCTCTTAAGCTGGCCTTCTTTGAGCAACCTCTGATTCACACCAGCGATGTCATATGCCGCCTTTGCCGTAAACGCATAAGTAGAGGCAAGAACCTTTATGGTTATAACCACCACCAACATTCTAGTCACAGCCGAATTGCATGAGTTGAAATGGAGAATGCACTTGGCCAAAAGGCCAGACCCGACGCCCGTGCCTCCAACCACTGTCATGCCTCTCCTGTCTCCGCCTCCTCCTCCTCCGCCACCACCAAGCGTCCTCAGCTGCACCATGACTCTCAGAGTCATGATCAGGGATCAGGCCTCCCTTCAGCTCCACAGTCCGCCCGTACAGCCAGCACCACCAAGACCCATCCTACCTGACCACTTCTCACTTCGCCTTTTGACGACCTGCACGCCGTACAGCGCCCAGTCCTAGCAGCCAGCCTTCTGTTTTCCAGTTTGGGAGCAGAAGAAACACTTTAACCCAAACCATCCCAAAGCCAAAAGCCCTGAATGTCAGCATTGGCCATGCTTTTGGCCTATGGAAATGTTGCCTTTTTCCGTCTGGGTGGACACAGATGGTTCCGCCACTCATGTGCCCTCGCCTGCCCCCAATACCAGATGCCGACAGGCATTTCTTTGCCAAAAGCCGCTCCCTTCCCTGGCATTCACGTGTCATCTAAAATTCAAGCGCGTTGCCGCATCTGTGTCCGGAAAGTCCATCTCACGCACCGACACATGGACTAGTAACAAAGGCCAAGGCCGCTATATATCAGTGGACAGCTCACTGGGTTGAGCTGGGTGGATGGTCTCTTGGGGTGACGAGGCTCTCAGCTCGGCGCACGCTCTTCAAAAACCGCCAGGGAAGGAGCAAGGCTCTTTTCCTTCCTCAAGGTCCTCTGGTGGCGAATCATGTGCCCAGAGACCACCAGCCGTGGTTGAAATAAATCTGCCCTTGGAGACCGTCCACACACAGTCAGACTGGGACGGCTCTCCCCAACGAACCGAGCGCTGGCTGGGTGAACAAAACCATGTGCCAGCAAGGAGGTGTGCGATAACGGCGAAATCTGCTGGCCGCCCTTAAGATCGGTAGGCTGACACATCCCTTGCCTGGCACATGTCATGAACCTTGTCGTCCAGCAAAGTTTCTAAAGAGCTACCCTTCTGACTGCCTGCTTGAAGAAGCTCGAGGTCCTGAGTTCGCACTTCCGCCGTTCCGCACCCAGCTTAGTCCCCCTGCTCGTTGCAGCATCAGCCGGGCTCACCCGTCAACCGTCTCATTGTTGACGTGGCAACACGCCTTGAAAATCCACCCACCACAGCTCCACGATTGAGGAGCAGCGCAAATGCCATTACGCAGTAACAAAGTACACATGCCATTACAAGCAGCGTTGCGTGACCTCGGGGTGTATAGCCCCCGAGAGTGGAGCAGGTAAAAGACTCCAGCACCATCCCTTGCCAGTTTGGAAGAAGCCACCAAAATGGTCAGTGCGGACGATGCACCTTGTGAGCATGAAATTGTGGTGATCTTAGTTCTGGAACGATCGTGGACACTCTGAAACATCAGTCCCGCCAGCGACGGAGAGAGGATACGGACACAGATGCAGACACGGACCTTTCACTCCATCAAATTCCACAAGGCCCGCCATTTTCCTCAATTTTATCGGTCTTCAATAGGCAGTGGTTCAGGACCAGAGCTAGTGCAAGGCGGCACCACCTCTCAGTGCAAACATCGGAGCAAGTTCAGGCTGAGTTGAAGCTGTGCCGGAGGATGCGAGGAGTGGAGAGGAGGATGTAATACTAACACCAACGTACCTCCTTGGAAAGAGGATGGCGAATTTGAGGCAGATGAGGGAAGATAGTTTGCTATGCCCTCACCCAAGGCTTGGAACTCAAGGCTACCACTCTCACAGAGGCTTGAGTGCTCCATTTCCTCCTAACATGATCCTTCTGCATTAAGGCCATCAAAATGAACAACAGTTACAAGGGTGCCACCCTCCCAGATCCCCGTACCAGAAACCAAACTCAGCACTTTCCTTCCACCACCCAAATATAGAAGTAAAATGCAGGAAATGAGACCTGCTGATTGATCAACTGTAGACATCAGTTGCGTCTAGCTTCACTTTCTCAAATGTCACGGTGAACAACGCCAACAGACGTGACAGCTGTAGAGGCCAAGTACCGTAGCGGCAGCAGCCGGCAGCACACAGGCAAAGGGTGGCAGAAGCCTAATGGTGACCTCGTGGAAAAATCTTTATTTACCACCTCACCAACGCATGCAATGCAGGCAACACATACAACACCCAGAGACCACTTAAGACAGGGTGCAGGAAATTCTTCGTCTCAACACCGATGTTTTTGTAGTTTTCGACCCCACTAGACGTCTTCTGGGATCCAAAATGGATGGACGAATGCCTGAGCTGCTCGCACCATAGATGTGTTCTCCTCCCAGCAGCACAGCGTCATATCTGATCAAACCTTCAGCACACCGTAGGATCATTACAAACTAAAAACGCAACCGATTTCCACAGATAATGTAGATCTGTCTTTTTGACTTTCATCAGATGAATCCGGCATGAACTCTGAAGATGTTTGGCCGCCAATTGCCGAGGTCACCGATTATTGCTAGACGCTACTTCACATTCCTCACCAACAGAAAATGTCCTTTGAAAAACTTATTTACTAAAATGATCATTTCTTACTGCAATGTTTTATTCTCATTCCCAACAGTTTCATTTTGCTGGTTTTGCTGTGAAGACTAAAAGACTCCAAGGTTTCATGACCAAAACCATATTCCAATTACTCACTTCATCTTTAGAATTTTTTCACATTGTCAATGGTTTGGGGTCATGTGCCTCACAAATTTTAACAATGGCTGAGAAGTCATATTTACATAATTTTTTGGGTCATGTTGCTGTGATACAGCAATAATCATGGGTCCCTTGGAACAGAAATGTGGCTTCTAATGGCATTTCTCACTCACAATTTTTAAAACAGTGTCTGAGAAGTCATTTTTTGATAATTTTTGGGATCATGCTCTGAAATGCAGCAATAAGTACAGGTCCTATTCTAAAGAAAAATTGTATCGTAATAGGACATTTGTTCTTCAACAATTGTCAAAAGTGGCTCATGGGTCATTTTTGAATTTTTGGGGCATTTCGCTGTGACATCAGCTATACTACAGGTCCTATTCTGAAAAAATGTTGTTTCTAACAGACATTTGTTCTTCACAATTGTCCAAGTGGCTCAATTCATGCTTTGAATTTTTTGGACATTTGCTGTGACATGCAGCTATACCAACAGTCCTATTCTTAAAAAATTTTGTTTCTAAAAAAACCCAGACATTTGTCTCTTCACAATTGTCAAGACTGGCTTCAAGGTGATGGTGCTGTCAAAACAGAATAGGTATACACTGTTAATGGACCATATTGCAAAATGACTTTTTTTTTGCCAAGATCTTTAACGATAGCTATCAATCCCTATATTGAACAACCCATTTAATACAATTAAAAAAGAGAAACAAAAGACATGGTTGGGGATTCCATCCGATTTTAAAAATGTTTTCAGTATAAAAGTACTAAAAAACTTGCATTACAAAAACTGTTAAAAAAAATTCCTGCTGAATTGTACAGGGGAGGTACGAAAACTTAACCAGAAATTTAGTAATCAGAGGACAAGGGAGTAATGAAGCAAACGACATAAGAACAAATTCAGAGACCAATTTCTCCAGCACGATGAGTTAAAATAAAAAAGAACTGCCAAGATAAAGTCACCTGGGTTAACAGGAGCGTAACTACCATATTTTCCAAGTGAAGCTCTCAATTGGTCACACTCATAGGCGGGGCAAGCGGCTACCCATAAATAGACTGTGATACTGATGAAAGCTGGAGTCTTCTCGACACGACTCTCCGCACACGAGGTTCAGCACCCAGATTACGATAGCAAGCGTCATCAGGCATTTTACCGTCCGTGTTAATAGATAGGCGGACCCAGCCTGGGCTCACACCGCAACCCACAGTAACTCCCCCAGGCCAGGACTAGTATAGTCAATGTCCATTAAACTAAAATGGTGTTGAAAGACTCCTTTTTCTCCGCACGTTTTAAATAGTGTGGGTCATGCAGGATTGTGCTCATGCTGGTGGCCCAGGACAGGTAAATGTGCAATAGTCCGCAGTTGAAACTAAAATGTGGATGAAATACCCCTATTTCGGCACATTTTAACTGGGTTTATGCAGGTTGGGGCTCATGCGTGGCCCAGGACAGGTATAGTCAATGTCCCCGTGAAACTAAAATGGTGGTTGAAGACTCCTTTTTTCCGCACTTATAATAAATGTGGGGGACATGCAGTATTGTGCTCAGCTGTGGCACAGGAACAGGTATAGTCAATTTCCAGTGAAACTAAATGGTGTTGAAAGACTCCTTTTTTCCGGCCACTTTTTAAATGTGGGGGTCAATGCAGGTTGGGGGGGCTCATTCTGCGTTCCAGACAGGGATATTCAATGTCCCAGCTTCAAGTAAAATGATGGTTCATTTTCAAACTGCCTTCTGGCACTTTTTAATTGCGTGGGTGATGCAGGTTAAAGGGGTACATGCTGTGTACAAGACAGGGATAGTGAATGTTTGTTACTTTTTTTTCTGTGCATTTATAGCCTAAGTGTTAAGACTGCCATAAGATGTAGCAGGTATCCATTTGACTGTTGGTGGCCTGTTAATTCAGCTTCTCAGCCCTGTTTGGGTGTAAGAACATAAGGTGTTGTTGCTCTCACATAGACTTTAATGTCCATCGAGATGATCCGACTATCGACTATAAAGTCGAAACCTGAATCGATCGTGGCTGACTATCGACTATCGATCGCATGTCGATAGCCAACGTAACACTATTGAAGTGGTCTACTGCTGACACCTATGCTCCACCACTTTTGCCATGGTTGCGGCTTGTGCAGATGAACGGAGGCGTTGTCCTGCAGGAACAAGATTCCCTTTGGACAGCTTGTTGCCGCGCCCTTTTGCCTTCCAGAGCCTGCCTCAATTGTCCCAAAAGTTCCATATAATACCTTGCATTGATGGTAAACCATTTTTGAAAGGTAGTCTTAGCATTCACACCCTCCTTAATCCCAGAACACAGACTTCCATCACCTTAGTGGCTAATTTTTGCACCCTGAACTTCTTTGGACAGGAGAACCCATTGTGCCTCCACTACTTTTGACTGCATCTTTTTGTTTCAGGGTCTACGAATAATCCAGTATCATCCATAGTGACCAGCTCGATCCAGGAAGTTCTTATCAGACAGTAAACGCGACAAATGGACCGGAAGTAATTCACTCGCATCGTAATTTCTGATCTACTTGTCAAACATTTGCGACCACCTTTGCGATAGCTCTTCATGTCAAATGTTCATGGATACGACAACAAACACAGTCACGAGAAAATCCCATAATGTCTGCTACACCTTAAGCTGAATTCGCCGATTCTCCTTATGAGTTGTCACAGCAATCACGATCTCCATAACAACAACCACTCACGATCGTACCAGTATGTTTTCATCATTGGGTCCTGAAAGTGCCCATTTTAAAATTGGCAACCAGTTCTTAACTGTAGAATATGCCAAAGAGGGCGTTGATCCCCCACTTGTCTCGCGACATATCACCATGAATACCGTCACGGACTTTCCCTGTCAGAATAGAAATTTTATCACTCCTCTACCCTCATTTGCTGTGAATATCACCTTAGACTCCAACATTTTGCTTTCCTGCATGCCTAGATCACTGTTGCCTTAAGCTACAAACACAAAGTTTGGAAAACATATATTAGACACATAAAGTTTTCATATGATGTAACAATCGTTACCATAGAAACAAAAAAAGAACACAAAGTCAAAGACTAAGCTGACCTTCATATATCCATGTATTTGAGAGTTAGGATATGTTCACACGGCTTATTTTGCCGTGGTTTTGCGAGTGTATGTCGCCGCATATTGCGCTTTAATACACAGGAAATTCTGCGCGCAATAAATGGTAATTCATAAGCTCTTGATAGAGAACTATGAATTATGTGTTGGCTCCCCGGGCGTACAATACGATCGTATCGTACACCTGTGGAGAGAATTGACATGTCAAATGTTGACAGTAAAATGTTCAGTTTTTGTTCAAGTTCTAAAAATTCGAGAATTTCTACTAGAACTTAACTTTTCTAGAACAGTTCAATCAACATTATGAGTGGATTCTAAGATGTCAATGAATGCCTACATAGTCCTGGAAGGCAAGAATGTCCCTCTTTGGAAGTTTCTTGCAGCTTTCTTCTTCACACCTGGGGTTATTAGTTTATAGACCCTGTCTTATCCTCAAGCTCTTTCTGTAACACCTTAGGTTTCTGTAACCACTGAGTGATCCCTTTTTAAATTGTTTATCTTCATAATCCCTAAATTGCTAATAATATATGGTTCTCATTTATCTATTACTAAAAAAATACTTTACTTGTGTAGTTCTTAGATATTTGGCTTGATTATATTGTATGTTACACATAGGGTCGGGATGACAGGTAGGCTAAGGTAGGCAACCGCCTAGGGAGCCACTTCATCTCAGGCAGAAAAGGGTCCACAAGGATGTATAGAGGGGGCTGAATTTTGCATTGAGGGCACTATATGCCTTGTTTGCCTAGTGCACCAGAATAACATGACTCAGTCCTGCTTACACTTCTATGAAATTCTCCTTCCCCATAGCTTGTTTATGTGAAGTAGAATAGTTTAAATGTTATTCTTCTACTTTAAGTACTGCAACCCCAATATCAAAAAAGTTGGGTTGTTGTGTAAGTTGTAAAGAAAATAATGCAATCAAAATCTCTTACAGCCATTATGCCGGTTGCATTTTTCTGCCACTAGGTGGAGCAAAATAGGATAACTGCATGCTACATATAACCAAGGATACCTGACCTCAGTGGGGTAGGAGCCACTGAGGTAGGTTGTCAGACACAGTAAGCAATTGGCAGCCATTTATAGTTAGTGTGGTTGTTCTAGCCATTCCGGGTTGGCTCTTATCAGGAGTAGGCAACGTTTTTGGTGGGGGTTACCTACGTCCCGAGTTCCAGAAGTTTTTGCAAGTCTTTGGAGGAGCCTATAAAAAGCCTGAAACTTTCAGGTGATCTGGGGGCATGGTCTGCAAGCTAGCAGTGGAGCTAGAGAGAGGCTCTGGACACAGAGGCTTAAGAGAAGCCGGAACCCAACAGGAGACTGGGCAAAGTATTATTTGTTGTTTGTGATGCTGGATGGTGGGTCCAGGTCACGGGAGAGACGGTACTCACTTATTGTGTTTAGGCAGTGGTTTTTGTTGTTTGTTTTGATTGCTTTATGTGTGCTGTGCAATTAAAGAAATAAAGCTTTGTCATCAGTCTGTTATATTCTGCTTACCAAAGTGACAATATATTGACAATTATATAGTAAGGCAGCAGCCGAGAAGGTCTGCAGTGGCATATATATCCCAGACCCAGAATCTGGGATATATATATATATATATATATATATATATATATATATATATATATATATATATATATATATATATAGTAAGGCAGCAGCCGTGGTGGAGTGAAAGGCCAGCAGAAAATACTCTATTGGTAGTAAGCATAGGGCAGGGTGGGTGCTTGATCCCCATGTTTCATGCCAGGATTTCCTTGGCCTTTTTAAGGTTTTTAAGGTCAGCAGGTAAACTGACTGGGTGTCGGCTGCAACTCCAGTCTACTTTTTGGGCTGTAGGCGTTCACACTGGAGGAGGCCAGTATCTCCCATACCGTACCTACCTTGCACAAAGTCTTAGTGAGGGAACTACACCTCGGTTTAGTAAGTGCTCAGACGAGCAGGAGTTTTGTTTATGTTCACCTATTTTTGCTGTGCATGTTGCCATACGTTTTGTTTTCCTGCAAATAAATATACAGAAGGAACCATTTACACCTTACTTCTGCCTCTTTCTCAATGCCTGAAGGACTTATGTGGTGATCCCTGAGCTGTGATGGCTCACATATGGTGGAGGATGCGGGCAGTTTAAAAAGAGTCGCTACTCTTAAAAGAGACAAGCAGAGAAAATGCACCAGCATATGTCCTGGATAAAAGCGGCAACTGTGCAACAACCGGAGACATCCAAAATGGATGAGCTGGTGAAACAATTGATCCAGGCCAATACATACCTCCAGCTAATGGCGGCAATCCAGCAAAAGGCCCACGAGGGGACCGTAAAGGCCCAAGCAGAGACCAATCGCCTGTTGATTGAGATGCACCAAGAAGCCGTGAGAGAGCAGCAACAGGTAAACCTGGCTCTACAGTAGCAGCTCCAGGTCCTGACTACAAGGCCAGAGGGGTCAGCAGGTGGGCAGTCCATGCCCTGTCAAGTGGTGCTACACGTCCTGCGCAAGATGACCCAAGACAATGATGTCTGAACTTTCAAGAGGATCGCAGAGACCAGGGGGCCGACGTCCTGGCTCACTTTATAACCGGTGAACCACAAAATGCCTACTTCGACCTGAGGGTTGAAGAAGCCAAGGACTACACCAGTCTGAAAGGGGAGGTCCTAGTCCAACTGGGGGTTACTCTGTCGGTCCGGGCCCAGACAGTCTACACCTCTTTCACCTCACCAGCAAGTGGCTACAACCAGAGAGTCTTACAGCTGCCCAGGTGATTGAGCGGGTCGTCTGTGATCACTTTGTACACACTTTGCCCGTGAGGATCCAGCAGTGTATGGGGTACACGGACCCCAAAGGTCTGGATGAGCTTGTCTCCATTGTGGAACGGTACAGGGACTGCTTCCACTTACGCCAACATGGGGTAAGACCATCCCTGACCCAAAAGGGGAAAGCAGATGTCCCAATGGGAAGGGGTCACGGTTGGGTGAGAAGGGGTGAAGGTTGCCCACCCCAAAAACGCTCCTTTCACCCAGAGCTCGGAGCCCCACTGTTTGCTGGCGGTATCAAGCACTGGGACATGTCGCAGCACGATGTCCAATCTTGGCGGACCCATGGACTGTGGTGTTATACGCCGTACGTCATTATTTGCAAGGCCGTCATATACCACAAAAGCTGAGACTGGTGGCGACCGACGGAAGTGTACGGTCAAAATTAATGGACACTCCATCCAAGTTCTCAGGGACTCCAGGAGCTTGGTGACCCTGGTACAGGCCAGGTTGGTGGACTCAGACCAACTCCGATCCCGCCACCCAACCGCCATACTCACCCTAGAGACTCCCTGCGGGGCCGCACAACATGAGGTAGCTGTCGTCGCGAGCCTACCCTACAGTGCTATCCTAGGCTGTGACTTTCCCTTGTTTTGGGACTTGTCGGAGAATAAACGGGGTGCTAAATATAATGTTGCAAGTGGTATAAGTGAAATGGGTAATGTGTCCCAACAGATACAAGAAGAACTGCTAGGTTTCTGTTGTCAGTCCTGGCGGGGGACCCAGAGGAAAACTCCTATGAGATCGAGTTCGCTTCCTTGCCAGTATCAAGGGGGAACTTTGGTACTGAGAAACTGAGGGACTCAAACTTGGTGCATGCTTGGAAAAGTGTCAAGGTAATAGATGGAAAACCCCAGGAACCAGGCGAGGGTTTGGTCTACCCTGACTTTGCGGTCAACAATGACCTGTTATACCGAGTGAAAAAGACGCCAACTGAGGTGGTGGAGCAATTGGTGGTGCCCAGGTCATACGTCCGCCAGATTTTAGAGCTAGCCCACTCCCATGTGCTGGGGGGACACTTAGGGGTGGAGAAAACCCGAGAGCGAGTACTGCGTAATTTCTATTGGCCAGGGATTTATAGGACAATTGAGGAATTTTACCAGTCTTGCCGAAGTGCCAAATAAATGCCCCTAGGCCCCATTTTCGGAGCCCTCTAATTCCTCTGCCAATAATAGAGGTTCCCTTCGAGCGGATCAGCATGGACCTGGTAGGGCCTCTCCCTAAGTCAGCCAGGGGACATCAGCACATCCTAGTGGTCCTAGATTACGCCACCCGCTATCCTGAGGCCATGCCCAATAGGAACACTTCTTCAAAAGGTATAGCAAAGGAGCTGTTCCAGATGTTCACCCACACTGATATCCTAAAGGAGATACTAACAGACGAGGGCACCCCATTCATGTCTAACATGACTAAGGAACTCTGTCGGCTGCTAAACATTACCCACCTCTGTACCTTGGTATATCATCTCCAGACCGATGGTCTGGTGGAGAGGTTCAATAAGACCCTAAAAGCAATGCTTAAAAAGGTGGTGGACAAGGATGGGAGAGACTGGGACTGCCTACTCCCATACCTAATGTTCTCCATACGGGAGGTACCACAAGCGTCCACAGGGTTCTTACCTTTCGAGCTCCTATATGGTAGACATCCCAGGGGACTCCTTGATATAGCCAAAGAGACCTGGGAGCAGGAGAATACCCCATAAAGGAGTGTGATTGAGCATATTGCCAAGATGCAGGACAGAATTGCAGCAGTCCTTCCCATAGTGCGAGAAAACCTGAAGCAGGCCCAAGAAACCCAAGCCAGGGTGTACAACCGGTCCGCAAGGGCTAGGGTGTTTCATTCAGGTGACAGGGTGCTAGTGCTCGTACCAACGGTCAAGAGCAAGTTTCTAGCGAAATGGCAGTAACCGTATGAGATCAAAGAGCGGGTTAATGAAGTAAATTATAAGGTGTTCCAGCCAGGTAAAAGGAAACCTTATCAAATATACCATGTCAACCTAATCAAGCCCTGGAAAAACCGTCAAAGTCTCACGGCGGTAAGGGACCAGAGGGGTATCCCAGGCGTAGAGTTGCCACCTGTCCGTATCTCTGAGTCTTTGTCAGAAGCACAGTGGTAGGAAGTCAGAGAGTTCCTACAAAGGAACCGACGGGGTTTTTTCAGAACTGCCTGGATGCACTAGGGTCATTAAACATAACCACAAAGCCTGGGAAAAAGGTAAGTTTAAGGCCATATAGGGCCCCCGAAGCCCAGAGAAAAGCAATCGTCGAAGAGGTGAAAAAGATACTAGCCCTAGAGGTTAGAGAGGAGTCCTAAAGTGGGGGGTCGAGCCCCATAGTGCTCATACCCAAACCTGATGGCAGCTTGCAATTATGCAATGATTTTTGGAAACTAAATGAAATGTCAAATTTTGATGCTTACCCTATGCCCAGGATTGATGAATTGGTTGAGAGGTTGGGTCCCGCATGGTATATCAGCACGCTAGACCTCACCAAAGGCTATTGGCAGGTTCCCCTCACAAAGGAGGCCAGGGAAAAAACGTCTTCTTCCAACCCTGACAGACACTTTCAATATGTTGTCCTTCCCTCTGGCCACATTCCAGAGGATGATGGACATCATCCTGCAGCCCTACAGAACATATGCAGCGGCATATTTGGATGACGTAGTGATATTTAGCACGGACTGGAAGTCCCACCTAACCAAAGTGCAAGCCGTCCTAGACGCTATAAGGGCAGCAGGTTTACCCGCTAACCCCAACAAGTGTGCCATAGGGAGGAGGCTCGCTATCTGGGCTATGACATTGGGAGAGGGATCATCAAGCCCCAAATGGATAAACTCGAGGCAATTAAAAATTGGCCTCAACCGGTCTCAAAGAAGCAGGTCAGGGCCTTTCTAGGTATTGCAGGGTACTATAAGAGGTTCGTGCTTAACTTTGCCTCCATAGCAGCCCCTCTTACGGACCTCACAAAAGGGACCAAGTCCACTATGGTCAAGTGGAACCAGGAGACTGAACAAGCCTTTAAAAGTCTAAAAGAGGTACTCTGCAAGACCCGTACTCATTGCCGCAAACTTCCAAAAGGAATTTATTGTCCAGGCAGAGGTAGGCTTAGGGGATGTCCTTTCACAGCTGGTTGAGGGAGAAGAACACCCCGTAGTGTTCCTCAGCAGGAAGCTGTCAGCAGCTGAGAAAAATTATGCCATAGTCAAAAGAGAGTGCCTGGCTCTTAAGTGGGCTATTGAGTTGCTGCGATACTACCTAATAGGTAGAATGTTTAGGGTAATCAAGGACCATTCTCCTCTAAAGTGCATGGCCCAAAATAAGGGAAAGAATGCAAGGGTGACCCGGTGGTTCCTGGCCCTACAGGACTTTAAGTTCTCAGTAGAACACCGCCCTGGGTCACAACAAGCGAACACAGACACGTTGTCACGGGTGCACAACTTTATGGCACAAAGTGTCTCACAGGTCTGAGCAGAGGGGGAGGATATGTAAGGCAGTAGCTGGGAAGGTCTGCAGTAGCGTGTATCCAAGCCAGATTCTGGGCATATGCCTGGAGAAGTCAAGACACGTGCCATCAGGGTAAGGAGCCTTGGTGGAGTGAAAGGCCAGCAGTAAATAGGTGTCGACAGTACAGGCTGTTGACATACATTTAACCATATGTTAGTAAGGCATCCAGCCATCCCGAGTCGGACATTCGTTGGAAGTAAGCATAGAGCAGGGTGGGTGCTTACTCCCCATGTTCCATGACAGGATTTCCTTGGCCTATTTAAGGTCAGCAGGTAAGCTGACTGTGTGTCAGCTGCAACTCCAGTCTACCTTTTGGGCTGGAAGCGTTCACACTGGAGGAGGACAGTGTCTGCTATACCGTACCTACCTTGCACAAGGTGTTAGTGAGGGAACTACACCTCGGCTTAGTAAGTGCTCATACGAGCAGGAGTTTTGTTTAGGTTCACCGATTGTTGCGGTGTATGTTGCCATACGTTTTGTTGTCCTGCAAAGAAATATATGGAAGGAACCGTTTACACCTTACAACTGCCTCTGTCTCAGTGCCTGAAGGACTTATGTGGTGATCCCGGAGCTGTAATGGCCCAATATATATATATATATATATAATATATATTATATATTATATATATATATATTATATATATATAATCATCATGGCAGATTGGGCCACATGGAGAGAAAAGTCTACAATCCGAAGATATGTAACCTGTGAGTCACTGGATCAAAGAGATAAAAAATGTTGGAATATGTTCTTGGGTTATTCCTCTTGAAAATGTATGGTTACAGCCTCGTCTACACTGAGTTTTTTGGTGGTGCAATTAATTAATTTTAACTATTGAGCTACAATTGTAGTACAAAGACCTACAGTAAACTGAGCTTCCTTCAATCATACGCAGTGCAGCTGTCTTTAGAGTTAAAATCAGTCAGCAATGTTACAAAAAGTTTCTGTGTAGCCCAGGTCCAGATGACACCTGGATATTACCTGTCACGGGCAGTGGTAGTGGATCCACTGGACCACCGCAAACGATGGTATAAGTCACGCCAGGGAGCGGAATTTAAGTAGGTCCTGGTATTCACCAGAGCCCGCTGCAAAGCAGGATGGACTTACTGCGCCGAGAGTCTACCAGGTAGCTACCCCTGACGTGACTTGCTTTCGGTGGCAGCCGAGGTTTAGCGTGGTACAGAATCGTAAGGCAAAACCAAGTCAGGGACAGACGGTAAGGTCAGGACAAGCGGCAAGGTTCGTGGTCGAGGGACGGAGGCAAAATGGTACAGTACACGGTATAACGGAAGACCCAGGAACGCTTTCTCAGTAGGCTATATGGCACTAAAGTTATGGCAAGAGGATCAGGAAGGGGCAGGCTTAAATGAAGGCAGCGACCGGCAATGCCCAATTACCGGTGCGCTGGCAATTTAAATTTAACAGTACTGTCACGCGCACGGCTTAAAGAGTGAGGATGCGTGCGCCAGGAGACAGGAGCTTTGGCAGGAGCGTGGCTGGAAAAGTAGGCAGGGGACTGGCCAGAGGAACGAGCGTGCCTGCGGCCCGGCATGCGGGTGGCAGTGCCACTCGCCGGTGGGACACGGATGCGCCTGTGACCTGGGGCGAGAATCGTAGGGGCACCCATGACAGTCCCCCCCCCCGTTGGCCCCTCCCTCTTTCTGGCCAGCAGGAATCTCCGGATTACACTATGGTCCAGAATATTGTCTTCTGGCTTCAAGGACCTTTCATCTGGCCCAAACTCCTTCCAGTCAATGAGGAAATGACACTTCGCTCTGACCATCTTCATGGCCAGAATCTGTTTTATAGTAAAGACATTGGTGGCGTCCGCCTCAGGAGTAGGAGGAGCGACTTTCTGGGAGAAACGATTCAGAATGACCGGCTTCAGAAGAGAGACGTGGAAGAAGTTCGGGACCCGCATAGTGGGGGAAGACGGAGCTTATATGCCACTCGGTTGATGTGCTTCAGCACCTCGAACGGTCCCAGGAAACGAGGGCCAAGTTTATAGCTTAGGATCTTGAGACGGATATACCTAGCCGACAGCCATACTTTGTCACCAGGAGAGAAGATTGGAGAAGGTCTTCGTTTTTTGTCAGCTTGTGTCTTGGTAGGAGTGGAAGCCCGGAGTAGAGATTGGTGTGTCTGATCCCAGATGGCTGCTAGGTCCCGGACCAACTCCTCCACGGCTGGAATCTCGGAGGCTACTGAGAGGGGGAGAGGTGGGCGTGGATGTCGTCCATAGACAATGAAGGAGGGAGCGGCACCGGCAGAATCCGAGTCTAAAGAGTTGTAAGAGAACTGAGCCCAAGTTAACAGGTTGACCCAATCGTCCTGATGCGCAGAGACGAAGTGGCGTGGATAGCAGCCTAGAATCTGATTAACCCTCTCCACTTACCCATTAGACTGAGGATGGCAGGCCGAAGAGAAGTCCAATTTTACTTGGAGTTGGGCACAGAGAGAGCACCAGAACCTTGAAACAAATTGGACCCCGATCCGAAACAATGTGCTGGTGAAGCCCATGTAGCTGGAAGATATGTTGCAAAAACAGACTGGCCAGGCGAGAAGTAGAGGGTAGACCCGGCAGAGGAACAAAGTGAGACATTTTAGAGAACCGAATCGTGACCACCCAGACAACGGTATTACCAGAGGAAGGAGGGAGATCAGTAATAAAGTCCCTAGCCACATGGGTCCAAAGACAGCTGGGAATCGGCAGTGGCTGAAGCAGACCTGCCGGCTTGAGACGAGGCGACATGTACGGGCACAGGAAGGGCAAGAATCCACGAACTCATGAACATCTTTGACCAGATCAGGCCACCAATAAAAACGGGAGATAAGAGAGTAAGATCTCTGAACCCCTGGGTGCCCAGCCACACAAGAGCAATGATCCCAAGACAGTATCCTCTTCCGTAGAGCTGGGCGTATGTTTCTCTTGCCGGGAGGAATTTGTTGCAGATCTTCTGGCGCAGCAGAGATCAGCCGTTCCGGAGGAACGATGTGCCGTGAAGCAGGTTCATCCCCAATCACGTCAGAGGCACGAGAGAAAGCGTCAGCCTTGATATTCTTCTCTGCAGGGCGGAAATGAATTAGAAAATTGAACCGGGAAAAGTAGAGGGACCAACGAGCTTGGCGCGGATTTAGTCATTGGGCTGTCTGGAGATATAGGAGGTTCTTGTGATCAGTGTAGATATTGACCGGGTGACGAGCTCTCTCCAAGAGATCAGGAGCGCAATTCCTCCAAGGCCAGCTTGATGGCCAGTAATTCCTGGTCGCCAATGGAGTAGTTTCTTTCTACAGCAGAAAAGGTTTTGTAGAAGAACCCGCAGGTGCGAGTCTTTCCTTTGGGCCCTTTTTAGGTAAGCACAGCCCCGGCCCCCATCGAGGAGGCATCGACCTCTAGGAAAAATGATTTCTCCGTACCTGGACGGGAGAGTACAGGTGCAGAAGCAAAGACAGACTTCAACTTAGAAAAGGCTTCCTCTGCCGCTGGTGGCCAGAGCTTCGTATTACCATTCTTCTTGGTTAGCGCCACACACCAGCGAGGAGAAATGTGGTACGAACGGTCTATAATAATTTGCGAAACCCAAAAACCTCTGTATGGCTCGGAGGCCCATGGGTCATGGCCACTGCAGAACAGCCGACAATTTAGTGGGGTCCATCTGCAGGCCTTTGTCGGAGATAATGTTGGAAAGGGAAGACTTTTCTGATGGAACAGGCACTTTTTGAGCTTGGTATAGAGGCGGTTAGACCTTAAATGCCTGAGGACCTGCCACACATGGACCTGATGGGATTCTGGATCAGCAGAGAACACCAGAATATCACCCAGATAGACGACAACACAAGTGTACAGGAGATCCCTGAATATGTCGTTGACAAATTCTTGGAAGACGGCTGGTGCATTGAAGAGTCCGAAGGGCATGACCACGTACTCGAAGTGCCCGTTGCAGGTGTTGAAAGCAGTCTTCCATTTGTCGCCTTCACAAATCCGAATGAGGTTGTTAGCCCCTCGCAGATCCAATTTAGAGAATAGCTTGGCTCTCCGGAGCCGGTAAAAGAGTTCAGTGATCAGGGGCAAGGGGTACCGATTCTTGATGGTAATTTTATTGAGTCCCCGGTAATCAATGCATGGACGTAGGGAACCATCCTTCTTCTCTACGTAAAAGAACCTGGCCCCGGCTGGGGAGGAGGACTTGCGAATTAATCCCTTCTGAAGATTTTCTTTAAAGTAGGCAGACATTGCCTGAGTCTCTGGTACAAACAGTGGGTAAACCCTGTCCCGAGGAGAAGACGTACCGGGCAGCGGGTCAATAGGGCAGTCATAGGGGCGATGACGAGGCAGTGTCTCAGCTTGCTTCTTGGAGAAAACGTCCGCAAATTCTTGGTATTTAGCGGGAAGGCCCGCCAAAGGCTGAGACGGTACTGGAGGGGAAGCGGAAAGCACTGGGTGGGGTGCCACCAGTCAGCGAGATCGACACTTGTTCCCAACGCAAGACTTCGCCTTTCTGCCAGTCAAGCATGGGGGCATGGCGCTGCAGCCACGGAAAACCCAGCAAAATAGACAGGGAGCACGTAAAACGCAAGTCTCTCCTTATAAAATGCCCCCACTTGAAGGAACAGGGGCTCGGTACAGAACTGGACTGGATCATTGAGGATCTCCCCACTGACAGAGGAGATGACTAGGGGTTTCTCCAAGCAGACCACAGGGAGGTTATGCTGGGAAACCAAGGCAGCATCCATGAAGTTTCCGGCTGACCTAGAGTCCAGGAAGGCTGAAGCTTGAAACCGGATACCTGACCCAGACCCAACTAGAATGGGCATGGTCAAACGAGGAGAGGCCTTGCTCTCACTTAGGGACACCTCTCCCACGTACCTTAGGTGCGTGAGTTTCCTGGACGCTGAGTGGGCAGGACCTGCGGAAATGTTCAGGGCTGGCACAATAGAGGCAAAGATACTCCTCACGTCGACGAGATAGCTCCTGCGAGGATAGGTGGGCTCTATCCACTTGCATGGCCTTCTCGGCAGCTGGCAGGGAGAACAACTGTGGTGGCCTTTGAAATACAGGAGCTAGACGAGGAAGACAATATGTTCTGGCCGGATCTTGCCTTTGGCGGAGCTCTTCTTGTTGTTCCGAGAAACGGATGTCGATCCGAGTGGCCAGGGAGATAAGGTCGCTTAGAGAAGAAGGGAGATCACGGTCAGACAGGGCATCCTTGATCTGTCTGGAGAGGCCCTTCTTGAAGGTGGCGGCCAATGCCGTGTCATTCTACGACAGCTCTGAGGCCAAGGTGCGGAATTGCACCACATAATCGCCTACAGAAGAGTCTCCTTGCCGCAAATTCAACAAGGCTGTCTCGGCAGAAGAAGACCGGGCAAGTTCCTCGAAAACACTACGGAATTTGGTGAGGAATGTGACAAGGTTGGCCGTGACCGGATCATCCCTGTCCCAGAGGGGGGTAGCCCAGGACAGGGCTTTCTCCCTCTTCAGATACATTGGATTTTTTCTTATTGTAGATAGTGCAAACGTCTGTTCATATATTTCTTTCAGATTATATATTGTTGTAATTATATATATATATATATATATATATATATATATATATATATAAACGTTTTAGGGTATTTACATTTTATACTATCGATTTAAAGTATTATATGTTTTCCTGAGTAGAAATTTATGCTTTTTCATTAGTGTTCTATAACTAGTCTTTTTTGTATTGTTATTTTTATCCTGTGTTCTGTGCTATTCCGCATAGTGTTTCAGCCCTTGGTTCTTCCATTACGCATGCCTTGCCTTGTCCGGGTTCCGACCCGCATATGGCAATGTGCATGACGCTGTATTTATTTTGTTACCATCCCTAGAGTCCGGAAGTTTTACGGGGTCGTCTATGTAACGATGTCGTCATCGATATTGCGCTTTCATTGCCCTCTCCAGGCTTTGCTATGGAGATGGCAATTCGCATGACACTTCGTCACTTCCGTTTCTGCTTTTTAGCGTCCGGAAGTTACATTGTTGTATCCAGAGCAGCGGGGTCATACGCAACACAGGTGAGTTTAATGTTTTTAATGTATATTTGGCTATATATAACGTATGTTTAGTATATCTTGCTAAGCTATGAGTAAGGGTGGTGTCTCACCCGAAACGCGTTAGATTGATGCAGACTTCAGGTGCTGCTGCTTGTTGCCGGAATAGAATAAAGAAGTTCTTTTATCTTACATTTGGGATTTTCCGTCTCCGTGCTGTTACACTCCCTTCTCCACAAGTTTATGCGTCTCCTCTGGACGACATACGTGCATGGATGGATCCCAGACTGACTTGAATTATATGGTGAGCTGGCTGCAAACTTTCTTTCTGACCACAAACACCACCTTCGACCTTTCGGTAGGAAACTGACTTCCCATCAGTTCGTTATGCAGTGAGCACTGGGTAATAAAGCCCCTGCAAGCCTTGGCGTCCCCATCAAATTTTGACGGCTTAGATAGGTGAAGCCTCAGACCAGCAGACGATGCGGGTGCTGTAGGTGCAGCGGGAACCACAGGAGTCGGTTGCTGCTGCTGGGCAGCTAAGAGCTGCTGCATCATGGCGGAAATCTGGTTAAGCTGTTGCGCTTGTTGGGGCAATCTGTTGTGACTGCTGAGCCACAATGGTAGTAAGATCAGCAACGCTTGGCAGAGGCACCTTGGCGGGATCCATGGCCGGATCTTACTGTCATGGGCAGCAGTGGTGGATCTACTGGACCAGCGCAAGCGATGGTATAAGCCACGCCAGGGAGCGGAATCTAATTAGGTCCCAGTATTCACCAGAGCCTGCCGCAAAGCGGGATGGACTTGCTGCGGTGGGAGTCTACCAGGTCGCTACCCCTGACATGACTTGCTTGCGGTGGCAGCCGAGGTTTAGCGTGGTACAGAATCGTAAGGCAAGATGTAGTTGGGGACAGGTGGTATGGTCAGGACAAGCAGCAATGTTCGTGGTTGAGGGACGGAGGCAAAATGATATGGTACATGGTATAATGGAAGTTTCAGGAATGCTTTCTAAGTAGGCTATATGGCACTAAAGATCCGGCAAGAGGATCAGGTAGGGGCAAGCTTAAATAGCGGGCAGTGACCGGCAATACCCAATTACCGTTGCGCTGGCCCTTTAAATTCAACAGAGCTGGTGCATGCGCGCCCTAGAGAACGGGGAGACAGGAGCTTCAGCAGGAGCGCGGCTGGTTATGTAGGCAGGGGACTGGCCAGACGAACGAGCGCGGCCAGGCATGCGTGTCGCGGCGCCGCTCGCCGATGGGACTCGGATGCGCCTGCGACCTGGGGTGAGGGTCGCAGGGGCACCTGTGACATTACCATTCTCCTTTTCAATACACCATCAGCGAAGGTTGGACAAGGATCTTTGACAAGAAGAATGTTAAAGGGGATTTGCCAAGAAGTGCCTTATCTGCTAAGTAGCAAAAGTAAACAAAGCACGCTGAGCTGAGAGAGAGCTGGTCAGAGCACAGAGCCATGCATAAGGGATCGTGTGCAATGCTCACTCAAATAATCACACTATAACTAGTGGATTCTGTATACAAAAGACATCACCCTTCTCCACAGCCCCTTGAAAGCTTGTTCATGTTCTCTGTCATCATATAAAGCAGGGATCTACTCAAAGAATCACACTACAACTAGGGGATTCTGTATACAGAAGACAACATATTTCTCCACAGCCCCTTGAAAGTTCCTTCACACTCCCTCTCATCAGATAAGAAGTGTGCTCTGCGCAAGCCCGGCCAGTTCAGCTCCTGTCACTCTGCCTGGTCGTATCTAATGCAAGCTTTTAAGTAACTAAGGGCAGGTAAGGCAGCATGTAGCTCTCTCAGTCTACAATTTTTTTTAATCACATATATTTAGAAAAGTGATTAAATACCCATTTTGAAGGATCCCACGTCAACATTACATCGTGGCAAAACCCCTTTAAGGGTGCTTTTACACAGCGCAATTTTGGTTCAGTTTTAACTACCCTCCTATTAAACTGCCTTTATTACCAGCAAGCTTCTTTCAGTTGTCTAAATTTTTCAGAAAGCTGTTTCAAGTAAGTAATCAATGACTGTTTCTGAAGTCTTGTGGATCACAAACACACTAATTGATTGCTCACTTTTAAAACAGTTTAGATAAGTGAAAGAAGCTTGTTGGTAATAAAGGCAGTTTAATTGGAGCCCAGTTAAAACTGCACCAAAACTGCACTGTGTGGTGCGGCTTTGTGTCATTTTTGGTACAATTTCAACACCTTTTTCCAAGGTGTTACAAATGAGTAGTCAATTACTTTAATTAGCACTCGCAAGACCTCAAACACAATAATTGATTACTGACTTGTAACACCTTGCAAAACAGTTAGTTAGCTGAAAGAAGCTTGCTGGTAATAAAGGCAGTTTAATTGCTGTGCAATACTGCAGGAGGAAAAACACACCAAAAATGCCACAAAACCACAGCGTGTAAAAGAACCCCAACAGTCAGTTGTTAATTTATTCATACATTTCCTGGAAAAATAACAGAGGAATGTCACAATTCAGGCTCCTTTGAAAAGATGTTTCAGAATTGTTATTTTAAAGGTAATTTAAGCATTAATTAAAACAGAAATTTCAGGAGATTTGACAGGTTTTAATTGTCACTGTGATTGGTGTGGTATTGTCTTGTATTGTCCGCAGTGTGACAGTACTATGCCTATATAGAACTGGTGTCTAACCATCATATAGTTACTGTACTGCAGTATTATTGGTTATCTTAGCACTTCTATATTATTAATGTACACTTGTCCCCAACCATTTGATTACATGTTTCTATGTTCCAATTTATTTTTATTATATAATGGAGTGGATTGGATATAACCAAAAAAGTAAAATTTGTACGCATTTTTGTGGTAATATTGTATATGTGCTGGTATCATTTGAGTGCCAGGGCTGCTTTTTAATCCTAGCCCAGCTTTGGGTAGCATGTTCCACCTGCTATTCTAGTAGAGCCCATACACTTTATGGGCACCAAAGACCCTTCTGAAGACCACTACTTCTACTAAACCATAATGCCTGCTCCATTAAGCCATCTTTAATTCTTGCTAACAAGTGGTCAAAAATGATGGTTCTTCGAAGGCGAGGAGGAAAAAAAATCTACATCAACGGTAGCCTTCAAAAGGCTTCAAGCCGCCATGTTAAATGACCAGCACCCTTTGATCTTGCCGTGGGGGTGCTGGACTGAGAATTTTTTAGCTTTGATGCTGCGGAAGCGACACAGCATCTATAGGGTTAAACAGCAGGGAACAGAGCAGGTTCTATTCCCTTCTCTTACTGGCGTTTGTCAGCTGCAATTGGCTTAGTAATCACACTACATAGAACCTTACCAGAAAAATGACATATGGATATGTCATGTGCCAGTAAGCAGTTAAGGCTGGACACTTCCAAAGCTGCTCCTTTTTACACCATGAGGTTTAACATCTTCTATTAGTTAAAATTAGTCCACTATAACTTAACTTGCAACTTTCACCTGATTTCTAAATAGCAACATAAAAACTGTTAATAAAATGCGCCAAGTAAAATATGATAGCTTTTTATCTATTAATAATATATTTTCTTTTTATTTATTTATTTCATTTTTAATTTATTTATTTTTTTTCTTTTTTGACCAATTTCTTCAATGCCAAAAACATATACTGCTCACAAAATGTTAGGGATTTGACTTTTGGTTGAAATTTCAGGGCAAATATAAAATCTCTTGAATTTGTTTTTAAATAAACCAAATGAGATCATATCTTAACTTTGAAATGCACGTGTCTATTTGTTAAATTTTTCTGTACTTTTTGCACAACTTGCTGATCTCTAATAAGGAGCTTAATGGCAAAATTCTCCACCAGTCTTTGATCCCTGAATTGTTCAATTAAGTTGGGGGATTAATTTAAATTGAGATTTAAACAGTCCTTCTCATCATGCAGCTCACATTTTGACACCATGAGACCAAGACAACAACTTAAAATTGATCAACAGTATCTCGCCATTGTGAGCTTTCAAACAGGGTGCTCTCAGATGGAAATGACCACTGAGCTTAGAATGTAGCAGAGTGTCATCAGCAGGTTGCAACAAAGATACAGAGAGACTGGAATAGTCACAGAAAGGCAGAGAAGTGGAGTCCTTTGGCTATATCACACACTGATGACTGCTTCACTGTAAATTCCCTGCAGAACCAGTTGGTGAATGCCACACAACTCCAGGCACATTTACAGGTGGTGAGAGGTACCCAAGTGTCATGTTCGACCATTTGCAACCATTTACATTAGCATGGTCTTCATGCTAGATGACCTGACCACACCACCAAGCACAGGCATCATCATCTTGCATGAGCCAGAGAGCATCTACGCTGAACGAGGGACCAGTGGTCCTCAGTGCTGTTCAGTGATGAAAGTCGATTCACTCTGAGCAGAAATGATGGCCACCAATGATGCTGTAGATGTCTAGGAGAGTGCTATGCATCAGGTATCATTCAGGTGTCCTAGTTGATCATCTAGCATGAAGACCATGCTGATGTAAATGGTAACAAATGGTCTGACATGACACTTGGTTTCCTCTCACCTCCTCTAAATGTGCCTGGAATTGTGTGGCATACATCATCTAGTTCTGCCAAAGGGTATCCACTTGTTTGCCTTTCTGTGACTCCTCAAGTCTCTCTGTATCTTTGTTGCAACCTGCTGATGACACTGTGTGACACTGAACTCAGTGGCAACTTCTGTCTGAGAGCATCCTGCTTAAAGCCTCACAATCGTGAGGTACTATTGATCAACTGTAAGATGTTGTCTTGGTCTCATGATGCCAAAATGGGAACAGCATGATGAGGAATATTGTTTAAATCCCAATTCAAATTGATCCCCTTAATTTATTGGGCGATTCAGGGATCAAACGCCTGTTGTGCATTTTGTCATTGAGCTCAGCAAGTCAGAGATCAGCAAGTTGTGTAGAAGGCACTGAAACATTGAACTGTTGTACATGTGCATTCTAAAGTTAAGAGATGGTCTCATTTAGTTAATTTAAAAAAAATTGTGAGTAGTGTATAATGTACAACAACTAGAAATGTCCAGGCAAAACTATAAAAAAGAGGCCAAAATAACAAATCCAATACAGAGTCATCCTACAGCACTCAGGCTAGGAAAAAAAACTTCTACTGTGGAGGAAACTTCTAGGGAGCCATCGCCCAAGGCTTGCTCTTTACTTGAGTTTAAAAGGATAATGCCAACATGGGACTCATCAACATCATAATAAAACTAGTTCTGATAACAGATATAGAGGCAATATAAACAGATACAATAATACAGACATCATTGTACAGGTAATAGCTAAATACATGTTTTAGAGTAGTCATTACAGTAGGGCAAGTGGGAGATAAAGGTTTCATCCAGTTCTTTTGGTGAGAGAAAGAGCAAGAGAGAGACAAGAAACAGGAAGTTACATCTATTACTAACCTCTACCTTCTTCACAGTAAAACATTTAACACCCATAAACTCCTTCCTCTTATAGCACAACCACCCCTGCTTAAATCTATCAAGTTAAAGAGACAGGAACTACAAGTCTATTAGGGTGCTATAAATCCCCCTACTCCCTTTGCTTAAGGTTCCTTACAGTCAAAACACTTATGACGACATGTATGATTTTTGGCGCCCAGACGCCAATTTTATTGAGCACAATTGTTACGATACTGGTGTGTATAGCTGGAATCCAATGGCAGGGGCTAAGATACAAACACAAGGAGGCACTGGAGACTTGATCTTGAAGCAACAGGTGAAGGAAAGGATCAAAGGCGAGGAGTAGCAGAGATTGACGAGCGGTCAGCAGGTGTCTCAGGGTTTGCAGGGTGAACTGCGAGTAGAGGAAAAGACTGGAAGGTGAGTTCCTAAGCGAGAGAACTGTAAGCAAAGCAGGAGCTAGGACACAATACTCAAGCAATGAGCAACAGGCTTGAGGAGTTTATATAGGAGCAGGAACAGGAAAACAAGATGGCAACCAGCTGAGCCCACAATCCACCATCTTGACTGAGGAAAAACTTAAGGGCAAACACAGTTAGTAATTTCCCACGGTATAGCAGGAGATTCCTGACATTACTCCCACCTCAACAGCGGCCTTGGCGATACCTGACTCGGTCTATCCGGATGTCTTTGATGAAATTGTCTTATCAGTCGGGGGAGCATTGATGTTACTCACGGGTTCCACAAATTTTCTTCGGGCCCAAAACCCTTGCCACTGAATGAGGTACTGTAGCTGGTTCTTGAAAATTCTCGAGTCCAGGATTCGCTCCACAACAAACTGTTCTTGCCCATCAATCTTCACTGCATCAGGAGGAAGAGGACCACGACCTGGAAAGGGGTTGGACACGGCAGGCTTTAGTAAAGACACATGAAATACAGGAGGTATCTTCATAGATGGTGGGAGTTTGAGCTGAACAGCTACTGGACGATTATCTTGATGATTTATAATGGTCCAAACAAACTTCTGTCCAGTTTTGGTGAAGGGAACTCAAAAGTTTAAAATTTTGGTAGACAGCCATACCTTACCCGCCACTTTAAAAGTTGGGGTGGTCTTCGACTTTATCGCCATCTTCTTGTGTTTCTTGGCCCTCCTTGTTTCCTTCATAGTTGCAAATTTTGCTGGAGGGCAGGGATCCTTTCTGCGGCAGCTGGAAGATGTGGAACAGCAAAGGGAAATCTAGGAAGTTTGTTTGGATTGGGATCCCAAATTTGCAAAGAAAGGGGGTTTGTTTGGTGGAGGCAGTTTGGGAATTGTTGTATGAAAATTCAGCCACAGGAAGAGATCAATCCAGTCATCTTGTAGGTGACAAATATAGCATCGCAGGTACTGTTCCAGGGTCTGATTTGTGCGTTCGGTCTGTCTATTAGATTGTGGGTGAAAGGCGGTTGATAGATTAATATCGATGTCCAGTGCTGAGCAAAAACTCTGCCAAAATTTTGGTGTAAATTGTACCCACGATCCCGGGGATCACTTTCTCAGGAACTCCATGAAGGCGAAACACTTCTGAAGTATGAGGTAAAGCAGTGTCCTTGAGAGGGTAGACCGGTACATGGGTAAAGTGACCCTTGGTGCCGGTCAACTATTACGAAATTTAAGAATTTTTCCCTTTAGGGTAGTAGGTCATAGTTTACATAGTTACATAGTTTTGTCCCTGAAAAGACATACGTATCCAGTTAGCCATTTATTAAAGTGTTGCAAAAGTGTAAGTGTTGTTCCGAGGAAGCAAAAACCCCATGGGTGGAGCCATTTGACCTCATGTTAGGGAAAATTTCCTTCCGAATCCAATCGGAATCGATTAAATCCTGGATCAACACCCCCTCTATGAATCCCGGTCACTATAACTGTAATTTTTTAACTTACATTGAAATTTTATCAGCCCTTTTTCGGATCCTAGTCACTAAACTTGTTATGTTATCACGCTCCGAATGCACCCAAGCCCTTCTGAAATCTGTTATATTCCCTTGACAATTTCCTCTGCAGAGATTTTCCACGTCTCACCGCTCTAAAGTAAAGATCCCTTTCTATTTTTATGTAGAAATTTTTTTCCCTCAAGATGTAGAGGATGCCCCTTGTTCTAGATACGTCCTGGCGTATAAATAAATCTTTAGCGAGATCTCTTTATTGGCCCTATAAATATTTAAACACATTTATTATATCCCCCGGGAACGTCTTTTCTCAAAAAAATTTAACCTAACCTTGCTAATCTTTCTGGATATTGCAGTCCATCAGCCTTTTTTTTATTTTGTTGCCGCCCTTTGTAACCTGTTCAAGCTCTAAAATGTCTTTTGTGCACTTGTGCCCAAACTGTACCATATTCCATGTGTGGCCCTAACCGGGGGTGACTTGTTTAGTAGGTGAATAATGTTCCTCTTGAATCTATCCTCTTTTAATACCCCCCATGATCTATTAGCCTTGGAGCTGCTGCCTGTGACCCCTGGTGCTACATTTATATTTTTACTGTCACTGATTTCCCAATTTCCTTCTCCATGTCACTTTAACCCAGTGTTTTTCCATTTAACAGTAATCATGTAATGGATTTTCCTCCCCATGTGCATAACCTTGCATTTATCATGTTAAAACCCATTGCCATCTCTCTGCCAGCCTCCAACCTATGCAATTCCCTTGTAATAACACATTATCCTCCAATTGTGTGGATTCCTTACGAGTTGTATCACCCTGCAAGCGATATTCTAATGTTGCAATCCCTTTAGATCATTTATAAAAATTATTAAAGAGGATGGGCCAATACTGACCCCGTGTACCCACTAGTAACAGGGACCCGTCGAGTATGCACCGTTATTTACCACCTTATTTTTTTCCCTATCAGTGGGGCCAGTTCTTACCAACTTGCACCACATTTTCCCCAGTCCAGCTTTTCTCATTTTACTCAACCTTTATGGGAACAGTATCAAATGCTTTAGAAAATCCAAATATATGACATCCATGCGGTCCCCCCGATCCGTGTGGAACTAACCTCCTCATAGAAGCGATGAGTTTAGTCTGACGGGGACCTTCTTTCATAAACCCCAATCTGGAACGGCGTTATCATTATTTTTAGTGAGATATCAGGATAGCATCTCAAAGAAAACCCTAAATTTTCATTTAAACAGAGGTTTATTCCCGGGTTGTAGTTTCAGGATCACTTTTAGACCCCTTTTTGAATATTGGTATTCCAAAACATTTGTCTAATGCGCCAAATCCTTTGGGACATACCCCGTTTTATTACAGTCCATAATATTAAAATAGGGGCCTATTCTAACAAAATTACTTAACTCCTTTGGACAGCGGGTTATACCGTCAGGCCTGGGATTTTCTATTTTAATCTTTCTAAGGCGAGCTGCATTCTTCCTGGTTAGAAAAGAAACATTTAAGTTGAGGTTTCTTCCTCACCTCTGTTCAACAGGAACCCAAAAATCCTCCTCGGTAAATACAGTGGAGAATAATTGTTTAATAGGTTTGCTTTTTCTCACCCCCTCAATATTCTCTCCCTCTGTATTTTTTAAAGGGCAACATTTCTTTTTTAAATCTTTTTATTTTTAAATAGTTAAAAAATATTTTGGGGTTAGTGTTTTTTTTGGCATACTCTTTCTGTATCTAGTTTGTGCCTTTATCTTTATTTTTTCACACTTTATTTTTTTCCCTTTTTATTTTCTTACGCTCTTCACTGCCTCCTTGTTTTAGTAGCTAAAAGGGTTTCTTTTGTTTTTTATTGCTCCTTTACATTCTGTTGATCCATTGGGTTTTTCTGTTTCTAATTATTTTTTTACTCTTTGGTATTATTTCTCACAGTGGGCGCCTAAGATGTTTTTAAAAGATCTCCCATTTTAATTTTTTTTTTCTGCTATTTTAAACACCTTGTCCAGCATACGTTTAGTGCCTCTCTAAAGCAGGGTTAAATTTGCCTTCCTCAAATTCAGTTTTTTGGCTCCATGACAAAAGGTCTATTAAGGATTGAAGTTTATTAATTTATGGTACTTTCCTAGGTGCCCTAACCCTGAACCTTTGTTACTCTGTCGGGTCTATTAGGTCAATATTAAGTCTTAGTAGGGCCTTTCCTCTAGTCTGTTCTGCACCATTTGGGAAGGTAATTATCTTTTTTTATAGGAAAAAACTGTGTCCTTTTGAGAGCTAAGGTTTCGATTCCCAGTTTATGTCTGGGTAGTTAAAGTCGCCAAAATTTGACAACCATTTGTTAGTTTGCTTCATTTATTTGTTGGGAACATTCTTCTATGGGTTTGTTATATTGGAAAGGGCTATAGAAGGACCCCTATTGAATTTTATATTATGGGGGCGGGGCTGGATGGCACTGTAGCTAAAACACATCACTGTGAGCTATCTGAAGCAGTCAATTGCTCAAAAAAAAGCCGCATATCCAGTCTTTTTGGACACCGTCTGCCTCTTTTTGATTCAGGAAGAAGAATGAGCAAAAGACCCATCTACAATCAAAATCCTCCAGAGTTACCGGGAGTTTTCATCAGAGGCCTGCTGCAGCTTACTCAGTTCTCTTTGCTGCAATGAACTGTCATGAGGCAGCAAGAGCAACAGCAGATATAAGGGCTCTGCTTTGGGCTTTTGCAGTGGCACATCCCTTTTCTCCGGGCTTTGTGATCTGCCATATCGCGGGTCACCCCATTGCTGAAGCCCGTGTTTTGTTAAGCCTATGTGGCACATCCCCTTTACTCTGTGCTGCAATAACTGAGTTTTTATCGATTAAGGGGATCAAGGGCCAAGGCTGGGAAACTAGTTTGGTGCATAAAAGATTGTTTCCCAGCTCCTATCTCCATGCTGGACATACCGGCCCTTGAAAACATCAGAGTCCCACTCAAAACGGTCTTTAACTGCAGTGAGAGAGGCCCAGTGCTAAACAGACCTGACAGTCTTGTCAGGCTCGGGAGACTGTTGTCTAATACAAAAGGCCAGCTCTCCGGCTATACCCTATTACTGTTACTAGTATTGCAAAAACACAGTGGTTACCTTAACTCTATGATCTTTTGCATACTATTATCCCGCCTGAGTTATCACCTCTTTAATAAGTTCTCATCAATTTGAGGTTTAAATTTTCAGACACTGTCTGCTTATTAACATTTTAAAGATCTGTGGCCTGGTTTCCTGTATTCTGAATTGTCTGCTTTCAGTTGGAAAGGGAGTTTTCTGCACTCCTCAGAGGGATATTTGTTTCTTTTACTTCAAAACTGTCACTATACTTTGAACTGTGTTGGACATACCTTATCATACCGTGTTTCCTATTACTGTTCTAGTGACATTAACTGACTTACAACAAAAGCTCCCTCCTTCTATCCAGTGCAAATTTCTTTTCCCTCGGGTGCAAACCCCCACTGCAAACATTTAGGACTCTTCTTTATGCAACTGTTTAAACTTCCTCGTAGCCACGGAAATAGCTGAAATCTGTTCACCTCTGAGTTGTACCTTAATCTTATTTAACCAACCTAACATCCAACAAGGGTTGAGCACCCTTTATATACATTCTACCGAATCGAAACCTATTTGGCGAAACATTTTTCACAGTTCCTAATATCGAAGAAAGGAATCATTATGGGGCAAAAATTTAAGAAAAACCGAGAACAACAACCCGCCAAACTTCCTGAATTTTTTACTTCTTCATCTGCCCGAGAAGCCCCACTACTAAAAGAGGTCTACATATCCATCCCCCTCGCGCTCCTGTTCCTCCAGGGGGGAAATCTGTAGATATCGAACAGCAAGACCCTCTTGAAGTGCAACCCCTAACAACTAATACCCTTGCAGCAGCTCTTCTCTTCCTTCCGCAAACCCCACTCCACTCTGACTTGAAGCAAATGATGTCTGAACTTAAACAGGATTTTCACTCTCTAGCAACAAGAACAGACCCTATTGAATCTAAAATGGCAGAATTTGCAAACTCCCATAACAGCTTAATAGATGCTAATAGTGCTCTAGAGGAGGAGGTAAAACGTCTCTCCAACAAAGTCTTGGACCTTGAAGACAGATCAAGGCGTAATAACGTGAGAATTCGAGGTATTCCTGAAACAGTTATGCCGATGAATTAAATGCTTACCTAAAAGACCTCATGGAATTCACCTTCCCCACAGCACTAAACAAGATTCATAATTGACAGGATCCAAAAAGAATCCCCAAGCCGAGGAATTTCTCATCAAGTCCCAAGGGACACAATAGCACGCATCCACTTTTATATATATAAAGGAAGACTTCCTTCGTGCGCTCCGCAAAGTGGAGTCCCTACCAGAGCGCTTTCAAGCTATATCTATTTTCCCTGACTGTCTGCAGCTACGATGATGAGGCGAAACAGTTCCAAAACCCTTTACAAAGATTCTTCGTGCAAGGAGATTGTTTATAGGGTGGGGATTTCTGGTCAAACTTATAATCTCTAGAGAAGGCACTCAATATTCTGCAAACTCGCCGGAAGAAGTTTGTACTATTCTAAGAAGCTGGAACTTGCTTGCTCCATGTGGGCTCCAGCCCAGCCCCCAAAAAAACCATCACGTCCAGAGATGATCACACCTCTGTGGTCCGATAAAACATCCAGCCTTCATTCAAAACCCGCAGACTGACCCTCCTCAGTATCCTTTATGTCCTAATTCCTAACTCCAATATGACTGGCAGAGGATGCTCCGCTTTGTTGCTTTTCAGCGTTTTTTGTTTTACAGGTTCCAAGGCAGGGACTTGCTCCTTGTTTTTCCTCTGAAGGAATAAATTTCTCTTGTAATGTTTTGTTTTTATATTTCTCAAGTTTTTTCTGAAACTTTCTATGTTTATCGTGGTTTTGTTCTCACTGCTTCCCAAATTTTGTGGCATCTCTTGTGCGTTTTCAGCATTTCCTTGATAATGTATTGCGGTCCTCCATGCTTTTATATATCTCATTTTATGTCGTTAAAGTTTTGGACCTACAATGTGAAAGGTTTAAAACTCCCCGCTTTAAACGCTCTTTTCTGTGGAGAGATATAATAAATCCAAAGTTGATATTATTTGTTTACAGGAACAATTTATTATCCCATTTATGCACTTTGGGTTGAAAATGCTAATTCCCTTCATCTTCCACTACACGCCTCTAAAAAGAAAGCGGGCGTCGCAATTTTAGTCAGAAAATTTAATCTCATTTTAATTTACACCAAAGATTATAGATCCAGAAGGTCGATACATTATATTGATTTGTGAAATTAATTCCAAACCCTTTCACTCTTGTTACACTATACTCGCCTAATGAAAAACAAATTCCTTTTATCCGAAAGCATCTCCACAGCTAAGAACGTTTAGAAAAGGCGGACTTATTGTATGTGGTGATTTCAACTTAGTGGTAAAAAATGACATAGACCGCTCTAGATCGAGAGGAAAATCTACACCCGATCTTTACTCTTTCTTGGCCCAGAGGAAGAGCTTCACGATATCTGGCATTATTTGCATACCACAGAAAGAGAAATACACCTTTTTTTCCTCTCCTAAACAGGTCCACTCCGTATAGACTTTTTCATAATTGATAAAATTTTACTAACACAACTTCTCTCCTCTGACATCGGATCAATTACCTGGTCTGATAACGCACCGTAGATAAGATCCTTGAGACTTTCGTACCAAAACCCCAGAAACCCCTCTGGAGACTAAAAAAATCCAGAAAATGTCACCTATTTAAAATCACAACTTAAAGATTATTTTCACTTTAATACTCCCACTGCTTCTTCCTCCTCATGCTATGGTGTGCCCAAAAGGGATTTATTCGTGGTATCCTTATTCACTAGCTAGTAGATCTAGAAAGAAATACCAATCTTTCTCTCAATAACCTATTTACTTTATATCAAAAAACCCGGAGGGCCGATTTAAAGCTACCCTCGCCGACTAAACAGAATAATTTAGCTTCCTTAAGGATTGATTTACGTATTTTTTTATCTAGAAATACGAATTTAATCTCGCTAAAATGAAATGGGAATTTTACACACAAGGAGACAGACCCACAAAAAAATACTAGCCAGAAGAATCAAAGTTCAGCACGTAAATCTAGAATACCCATCTGACTTCCCCCTCAGGTAATAAACCATTAATCCACTAGATATTGCTGAACAATTTGCATCCTTTTACGCCAATCTCTATAATCTTCAGTCATCTGAGAATATTCCTGCTCCTCTAGACTGTGATATAATAATTCCCCACCTCTATATCTTTACCGACTCTTTCCCCCATTCATTTAGAAAAACTAAACTTACCAATATCCTTAGCAGAGGTTGAGTAATGCCATTCGTCATAGTAAAATGAATAAAGCCCTGGACCTTATGGGATTACAAACGAGTATTATCGCTTGTTCTCAGAAATTCTTTCTCCCCATTTAGTTGACTTATGTAATGATATTGCCACTTCCTGTGATCCCCCAAAGGAGCTCTTATTAGCCACTATCACAACAACCTGAAACCAGGTAAACCTACTGACAACACTGCGAACTATAGACCAATCTCATTATTGAATACAGACATTAAGATTTATGCAAAAATATTAGCTTCTCCCTTAAAAACTGTTTTACCCAATCTTATAAAATAAAGATCAAACTGGATTTGTCCAAGGTCGCCAAGCCAGAGATGCAACACGTCGATTGCTGGACTTGGGAGAAATTGCAGGATCATCGGACACAGATGTAGCTTTTTTGTCACTTGACGCTGAAAAAGCTTTCGTAGAGTCAACTGGCAATAAATTTTAAAAGAGTCTTGATCAAATTTGGGTTTAAAGGTTTATATTTGATGCAATCACAGCTCTTTTTTACAAAACCTTCGCATCTGTTCTCAAAATCTGGCTTTCTCTCCTCCCCTTTTAAACCCAACTAATGGCACCCGTCAAGGATGTCCTCTATCCCCGCTAATTTATGTTTTGTGTGTCGAGCCCTGGGCTGAACATATTAGAAGTAACCCACGTATATCTGGTCTCCTAGTTAACCGACTAACCATAAAATAAGTCTATATGCAGATGACATTATGTTAATTGTTTCAAATCCACAATCCCTCAATTCCTAACATCCTAAATATCCTCTCTACATTTTCTATGATATCTTATTACAAACTAAACACCACAAGTCATTATTTTTTCCTATAAATAATCCTTAAATCTCAAAATGCCATTTTAAAACCTTTGACTTCATGCTAGCTGAGATGGAGTCGATTATTTAGGTATTAAAGTCACTTCTTCCCCTTCCCGTACAATTGATTTGAATATGATATCTTTCAGTTTGTATTATTTGTCAACTGCTCAATTCTTTAATAAAAGAATGTTTAAAGAATTATATTACTGTTACTTCCCCCATGTATATTTACCCATAGTTATTCCACATGTTCACTTACCTGTACCTATATCTTCCCGCAGTGTTTTGGGTTCAGACAGGATTTTACATAGAGACAGACACCTCCCCCCTTCCGGTGTTTACGGTCACTTCCAAAAAGACTGTAAACCCCGCAAGCTAACCGCCCAGTCGTGCTTCGTCCAGCCATGTCTCAGTATCCCCCCCTATGTCATATTTTTCTTCTGCAATTAATACTTCTAGTTCATTTATTTTGTTGGTCAGACTCCTGGCATTGGTCAGCATGCAATTTAGAGATTTTTCAGTTTTTATTCCTTTCTCCCTATTCTTTTTAACTATTGATACCCTTCCCTCCACTCCACCCCCTGATTTATTACTAATTCCCAGTTCTCTATCTTCACTATCTTGCACGCTATTTTGTGTAGTTTCCTCCCCCCCAGTCCCCAGTTTAAATATTCCTCCAGCTTCCTAGCCATTTTGTCCCCAAAAACAGCTGCACCCTCCCATTTAGGTGCAGCCCGTCCCCAGCATAGAGTCTGTAGCCAAGACAGAAGTCAGCCCAGTTCTCCAAAAACCCAAATCCTTCTTTCCAACACCAATTTTTGAGCCACTTATTCACCTCTCTAATCTCCCTCTGCCTCTCTGGTGTGGCCCGTGGAACAGGTAATATTTCTGAAAATATTACCCTGGAGGTCCTTGCCTTGAGCTTTTTGCCTAAGTCCCTAAAATCATTTTTAAGGACACTCCACCTACCTCTAACTTTGTCATTGGTGCCAATGAGGACCATGACAGCTGGGTTCTCACCAGCCCCACCCAGCAATCTGTCAGCCCGATCCGCGATATGTCGAACCCGGGCCCCAGGTAAACAACATACTGTTCGACGATCTTGGTCTTTGTGGCAGATTGCCCTGTCTGTCCCCCTAATAATGGAGTCCCAACTACTAGCACCTGCTAGCCTGCCCTGTACTCCTATTCCCAATCTTACTGGAGCAGACAGGGGTAGTGTCTTGCTGCAGCAATGCTATTTCTGAGCTGACATCCCCCTCATCCGCCAATCTTGCAAATTTGTTGGGGTGCACCAGATCAGGACTAGCCTCCCTGACACTCTTCCCTCTACCCTTCTTTCTAACTGTTACCAAGCTAGCTGCCTCATGTTCCTGCACCTCCATGCTACCACCCTCCTCAACATCTACACCTGCGAGTGATTGCTCAGTGAGCAGTAAACTCGCTTCCAAGTTGGCAATGGATCTCAGTGTTGCCACTTGCTCATTTAGATCCAGGATACGGGCTTCTAAATGAGCAGTGTGCACACATCTTGCACAGCAGTATGCCCCCTCGAACTGTTGCATACATTGCACAGGTTGTGCATTGGACAGCATTGTCAAACATGGAACTCATGGGGATGTTAAAAAAAAAAAAAAAAGAAATACAGATACAAATATGAGAAATCTGTATAATACTGCCCTTTCTAAAAGCCCCACATCTAAAGTCCCCCAATATTAAGTCCCACACTTAAGCAAAAAGACACTTAAAACAAAACAGACACACCTGCCCGCTCAGAATACTCGCTAAAACCACTTATCTTATAACCCTTTAATCCAGCAGCAGCAGGAACTCTCCTCTTAGAAGGAGATAAAGTCCATGGAAATCAAACCCTAGGGACGAGAGGGGACCAGCAAAGGCTGTAACAAACCCGTGGGTGGAGAACGTGGAGTCTTGCATCGGGCACAGACGTCACATGATGTCACATACTCCCTTACATCCTGTAAATAATTGGGCCACCAAAAGAATCGGGATAGAAATTCATGTGTTTTCTGCACTCTTTTGTGCCCAGCAATCTTAGAATCATGGGCTAGTCTCAGGATCTTCAGTCTTACTTCTTCGGGTATGTATAGCTGCTGCCCGTGGGTCCGTATCTTGTTCTTGAGGACTAAACGCACATCATCAGGTGGTTGAGACAATAAGGAGTCGGTGCCATAGGCCTCTCTTATTTCTTTAAGCAAGTCTTTATTATGGATTACTCCCATGACAGTAGACTCAGGAACAATTGTTTTGAGCGGAATAGTAGGAGTGGAATCATTGGAGAACATTCTTGATAAAGCATCCGCCTTGCCGTTACGGGATCCGGGCCTGTATGAGATTACAAAATTAAATTGATTGAGGAAAAGACTCCAACGAGCTTGGCGGGGAGATAGACACTTGGCAGATCTCACGAATTCCAAATTACGGTGGTCAGTAAGAAAAATTATTTGCTGTGAGGTTCCCTGAAGATGGTGTCTCCATTCCTTAAAGGCTGTGACAATCGCTAATAGTTCTTTATTCCCCACATCATAATTCTTCTCAGCAGGTGATAAAACGTCGGGAGAAAAATGGCACAATATGTAATAGGCTTTGTCTCCCATTTTCTGAGATAGAATAGCCCCAATCGCACAGTCTGACGCAATCCACTTCCACAATGAAGGCGAGTTCTGGGTCAGGATGAATTAATACAGGGGCTGTAGTGAACTTGGCTTTTCGGAAAGAGAAGGACTCTTGTGCTTGAGGAGACCAAACAAAAGCATTCTTGTTCTTAGTCAACTGTGTAATAGGAGAAATTATTTCTGAGAAATTCTTAATGAAGCGTCTATAGAAGTTGGCAAAACCTATGAAACGTTGAACATCTTTTATGTTTCTGGGAGTAGGCCAGTCTACTATTGCTTTAATCTTGCTAGAGTCCATTTGTAGACCATGAGGCGAAATAACATAGCCAAGAATTGGATCTCGTCTGATGGAATTCACATTTTTCAAACTTGATGTAGAGATGGTTTTCTCCTCAGACGGGTTTTAGAACAAGTTTCAATGTCTATGGTGTTCTTCCATTGAGTTGGAGAAAAATCAAAATATCATCCAGGTAGATGTATGAATGGTCAAGGAGGTCTCAAAAGATGTCATTTACGAGATTTGGGGG
>JAODAL010031654.1:0-48125 GCA_025379985.1 Phyllomedusa bahiana
GGTTTGGCCCCTAAGAATCAACTCCACTGGTGGGCCCCAAGAATCATCACTACTGGTTGGCCTCAAGAATCATCACTACTGGTTGGCCTCAAGAATCATCTCTACTGGTGGGTCCCAAGAATCATCTCTACTGGTGGGCCCCAAGAATCAACTCCACTGGTGGCCTCAAGAATCAACTCCACTGGTGGCCCCAAGAATCAACACCACTGGTGGCCCCAAGAACCATCTCTACTGGTGGGCCCCAGGAATCTACTCCACTGGTGGACCCCAAGAATCAACTCCACTGGTGGGTCCCAGGAATCAACTCCACTGGTGGCCCCAGGAATCTACTCCACTGGTGGCCCCGAGAATCAACTCCACTGGTGGGCCCCAAGCATTAATTTTACTGGTGGACCCCAAGAATCCATTCTACTGATGGACCCCAAGTATCCACTCTACTGATGGACCCCAAGTATCCACTCTACTGATGGACCCCAAGTATCCACTCTACTGGTGGGCCCCAATAATAAACTCCACTGTTGAGTCCCAAAAATCAACTCCATTTATGGGTCCCAAGAATCTACTTCAGTAACTCACCACAATACACTAGTCAGTCCAAAGAACCAATTTTAATTGTGAGCCCCAAAAATCAACTCCAAAGTTATAAACTTTTAGATTTAATATAGAAATAATATTACACTTAAAAAAGGTTACAAAAATTAGATATTAGTAAACTACATAAATCGGTGGAAGTTCCCGCAGAGGATCAACTGAAGTTTGGAGAGAACTACTATGTGGGTTGCCTATTCTGGGGTTTCTTTGATCTACAGTTTATAAAGGGTTCTAGTCAGACCATCAATTCCTCCTGCTCAGGTCATAGATGAAAGGCTATTTATATACAGAGGACATTTTTTGCAGAATATAATTATTGCTTATGTTAAAATTCCTCAGAGGGGTCTCCTGGACAGATGCGTCTTACTTAAGGTTTTGTAGCCCATTGCAGCTTTGTGCAGGTCTATGATCTTGTCCCTGACATCCTTAGAAAGCTCTTTGTTCTTGCTCATGTTGTAGAGGTTAGAATTTGACTGATTAATTGAGTCTGTGGACAGGAGTTTGCTATAAAGGTGACTTTTTTTGGACAGCTGTCTGTAATGCAGGTAACGAGTTGATTAGGAGTCTAACTGGTCTGTAGGATCCAGAACTCTTAATGGTTGGTAGGATGTATGCAGTGTGGCAGTACTTTCAATGTGTGTGGTAACGCAGTACTAGAAATGTGTGGGTGGCATAACTGTACTATACAATTGTGTTATGATGGTACTATGTATTCTTTGTGGTACAGATTTATGTACTGTCATGGTTCATGCCGCGGTCCCCGACATGAACCGTTGGCGTGTCTGTGTCTGCCTTGTCTCTGCCGCAGCTTCTGTTTTGAGAGTCTCGGTGGCCTGTGTTCCCGTTGCTGTATACTTGCCCATTCTAATGCCTGTCCCTGCTGTATTTGTACTCACCAACCCTCGCTTCTGCTTCCTGAGGTCCTGTGCATGCACTGCATCTCCTAAGGTGCACGCACGGCAGCTTTCTGCCCTTTATAGGGTCATTGTCTCAATGGCTTTCCTCTTGACCTGTGACCCCTGGCTATAAGAAGAACTTCCTGTCCTTGCTCCAATGTCAGTTCATTGTATTGTTTGTCCACCTGAGCTCCTGTCCTTGCTCCAATGTCAGTTCATTGTATTGTTTGTCCACCTGAGCTCCTGACCACCACTATTCAGGACTTACACCCTGAGATGCCTGGTTCAGTCCTGCAGTCCATCAGAGCTTCTGACCACCTGTCTGTTGTTTCTGCTGTCCTGGTACCTTTCCAGTTCCTGCTGTATTCCTGCCGAGGGCATCCGTTTACTGCTGCTGTTCCTGTGCTGTAACCTGTCTGCCACCACCTGGGACCTGAAGTCTTCCTGCAGCTGTGTATCTGTCACCATTGCTCCCAGTGTCTGGTGTTCTCTGTCCTGCACCTGTCACCCTGGGTCGCCACATCAGGGGTAGTGACCTGAAGGTTCCCTGCAGCAAAGTCCGTCCGGCCCTGTGGGGGGCTCCGGTGAAGACCGGGGGAACCTTAGAGTCCGCTCCCTGGCGTGGGCCGCCATCTATACCATCTTGTCTGCGTGATCAAGTGCACCCCACCTGTTTACCAATGATCAACGTGTCAGTCCTACCGACAAACCCTCTAATCATTACAGAATGGACTGACCCTCTTCACTTCGTTACATTATCTTATGTTACATATTATGGGCAGGAAACAGTACAGTTCGGTTCTATGTTCTGTATGGACATGGGGACTCCACCCTTAAAGAGAACCTGTCACATAGATTATGCCCCCTTTGCTGAGGACAGTACAAGCCAGTGTCAGACCTGCTGTTTCCAGCACTGTGTCCCTTATCTGTAAGATGCTGGAGTTTTCGTGTATTTTAATGCTCAAATCTGCAGTTTTCAGCCAGAAGAGTCATTCGAAGAGTCATTCAGAGTGTCAGTTTTTTTCAAACCCGGCCAATCGAGGCTAGCCCCACCCACCTCAACTGACAAACCTATTACTTTTTAATGGTAGAAACATGTGAATAACTGTCAGTGGGCGGAGCTAGCCTTTGGTGGGTGGAGCTAACACCTGCTCATGAATAAGATTTGAGGGGTAAATACTCTAAAACTCCAGCAACTTACAGAATAAGGGGCACAGCGCTGGAAACAGCAGGTCCTGTCCCCTGGCTTGTGCTGCCCTCCAGCAAGGGGGCATAATCTATGTGACAGGTTCCCTTCAATCTTTGCCTAGTGACCCCTCTGATGAAGGGGTTTTGTGCTCTACATTGTTTGTTGTCACTTGGTTACCATTGGCTCTCTTAGTTTAAATCAGGTGAAGATTCAATGGTCCATAGACTGTGATGTAATCTGTCTCCGAGTCTCCTGGATGAACCTGAGCAGTGTTGTTCTTGTCTGTCACTGTTCGGGTCGACATTGGTTACATTGAATTTGTAATAAAATCTGGGTATGGGACGTCCTGGACCCACATTTTTTCAAACTGACCCTAACCCTGAATTTAGCTCTAATCCTGGCTAAAACCCCAGCCCTGACTGGAAGGTTCGTTTTTTTTTTGTTTGTTTTTTTAATACAGGTTTTGAAAGGGTAAACTTCTCTGTTCATTGGTGCTTCTAGTCCCTTAGCAGTGGGTCCCACCAGTGGAGTTGATTCTTGGGGACCAGCAGTGGAGCTGATTCTTGGGAACCACCAGTGGAGCTGATTCTTGGGGCCCACCAGTGGAGCTGATTCTTGGGAACCACCAGTGGAGTTGATTCTTGGGGTCACCAGCGGAGCTGATTCTTGGGGCCCACCAGTGGAGTTGGTTCTTGGGGCCCATCAGTATAGTTGATTCTTGGGACCCACCACTGGAGTTGATTCTTGGGGCCCACCAGTACAGTTGATTCTTGGGGCCCACCAATGGAGTTGATTCTTGGGACCACCAGTGACGTTGATTCTTGGGGCCACCAGTGGAGCCAATTCTTGGGGCCCTCCACTGTAGTTGATTCTTGGGTCCCACCAGTAGAGTTTATTCTTGTAGCCCAGCAGTGGAGATGATGCTTGGGGCCCACCAGTGGAGATGATTCTTGTGGCCCACCAGTGGAGATGATTCTTGGGGCCACCAGTGGAGCCAAGTCTTGGGTCCCACCAGTGGAGCTGATTCGGGGGGCCACCAGTGGAGCCCATTCTTGGGTCCCACCAGTGGAGTTGATTCTTGGTGCCACCAGTGGAGATGATTATTGTGGCCCACCAGTGGAGTTGATTCTTGGTGCCAGAAGTGGAGTTGATTCTTGGGACCCACCAATGGAGATGATTCTTGATTCCACCAGTGGAGTTGATTCTTGGGACCCACTAGTGGAGATGATTATTGGGCCCACCAGTGGAGATGATTCCTGGGGCCACCAGTGGAGTTGATTCTTGTGACTCACCAGTGGAGATGATTATTGGGACCACCAGTGGAGATGATGATTGGGGCCACCAGTGGAGATGATTCTTGGTGCCACCAGTGGAGTTGATTCTTGGGGCCCACCAGTGGAGATGATTCTTGATTCCACCAGTGGAGATGATTCTTGGGGCCCACCAGTGGAGATGATTATTGGGCCCACCAGTGGAGATGATTCCTGGGGCCACCAGTAGAGTTGATTCTTGGGGCCCACCAGTGGAGCTGATTCTTGGGTCCCACCACTGTAATTGATTCTTGGGGTCCACCGGTGGAATTGATTCTTGGGTCCCCACCAGTGGAGTTGATTCTTGGGGTCCACCGGTGGAATTGATTCTTGGGTCCCCACCAGTGGAGTTGATTCTTGGATCCCCACCAGTGGAGTTGATGTTTGGGGCCCATCAGTGGAGTTACTTCTTGGGGCCCACCAGTGGAGTTGATTCTTGGGACCCACCAGTGGAGGTGAATCTTAGGGCCCACCAGTGGAGTTGATTCTTGGGGCCACCACTGGAGTTGATTTCTGGGGGCCCACCAATGGAGTTGATTCTTGGGGCCACCAGTGGAGTTGATATTTGTGGCCCACCAGTGGAGTTGATTCTTGGGGCCCACCAATGGAGGGAATTCTTGTGGCCCACCAGTGGAGTTGATATTGTGGGTCCACCAGTGGAGTTGATATTTGGGGCCCACCAGTGGAGTTTATTCTTGGGGCCCACCAGTGGAGTTGATTCTTTGGGCTCACCAGTGGAGTTGATTCTTGGTGCTCACCATTGGAGTTGATTCTTGGGGTCACCAGTGGAGTTGATATTTGGGGCCACCAGTGGAGGTGATTATTGGGACCCACCAGTGGAGTTTATTATTGGGGCCCACCACTGAAGTTGATTCTTGGAGCACACCAGTGGAGCTGATTCTTGGGGCCCACTAGTGGATTTTAGTTTTGGTTCCCACCAGTGCAGTTGATTTTTGGGGCCCACTAATAGAGTTCATTCTTCGGGCCCACCACTGGAGTTGATTCTTGGAGCCCACCAGTACAGTTGATTTTTGGGGCCCACTAATGGAGTTTATTCTTGGGACCCACCAGTGGAGTTGATTCTTGGGGCCTACAAGTGGAGTTGATTCTTTGGGGCTCACCAGTGGAGTTAATTCTCATGGACCTACCAGTGGAGTTGATTCCTGGGGCTCACCAGTGGAGGCGATTCTTAGGGCTCACCAGTGGAGTTGATCCTTGGAACCACCAGTGGAGTTGATATTTGGGGTCCACCGGTGGAGTTGATATTTGGGGCCCATCAGTGGAGATGATTCTTGGGCCCCACCAGTGGAGATGATTCTTGGGCCCCACCAGTGGAGTTGTATTTGGGGCCCACCAGTGGAGATGATTCTTGGGGCCCACCAGTGGAGTTGATTCTTGGGGCTCACCAGTGGAGTTGATTCTTGGGGCCCCACCAGTGGAGTTGATTCTTGGGGCTCACCAGTGGAGTTGATTCTTGGAGCTCACCAGTGGAGCTGATTCTTGGCACCCACTAGCGGAGTTTATTTCTGGTTCCCACCAGTGCAGTTGATTTTTGGGGCCCACCAGTGGAGTTTAGTCTTGGAGCCCACAAGTGCAGTTGATTTTTGGGGCCCACTAATGGAGTTTATTATTGGAGCCCACCAGTAGAGCTGATTCTTGGGGTCCACCAGTGGAGTTTAGTCTTGGGGCCCACCACTGCAGTTGATTATTGGGGCCACCAGTAGAATTGATTATTGGGGCCACCAATAGAGTTGATTCTTGGGGCCCACCCTACAGCTACTGTACATGACTATACATTCACTCCGCCTCTTTCTTTGCTTTTCTCTCTGAAAATCAGCCCCAAGCCTCCCATGCCTTGGGCCCCCACCATGCTCTGGTTCCCCCTTATCCCCTGTGGGCCAGCACGAGCGTAGCCGAGATTCCCGCCTTATTGCTGTTGACTCCCAACGCCCCCCTACATCATCCAGGAGTCCTCTCTAGCTGGTGTCACACTTTGATATAACCATCCCGCCTGCCTTGTATGATTTTATCAGATTGGACACAATGGACGGCGCTGTCCGCACAGACAACAGTTAATTCATCAGCACGCCTCCAGGTCTCCTCTTTTCTTCCTGTGTCACTCGGGGTTACTTATCCGTGTAGGAGCAATTGTGGGAAGTGAACTCCTCTGAAAAGACGGTGAAGAAAAGAAGCCTTTCCCGGCGTCGACGCGTCTGTAATATTCTCCATTCAGGACGGTGAGAATTGATGATGTTCTTTGTTATCGGAGCTGACAGAGCTGCGCTTGTGCTGCAGTCCGGCCCGGGCGGCGGAGTCGGCCATTATTCTGCGCGGCGGCGGCGCACTGCTCTCTTTCTTTCTATTTTATGCTATTTTTTCTCCTCTTTTTTTCGCCCTGCTCTCGCTCCTGCCAGCTCCGATGAAACGGCTGCTCTGGGAGAGCAGGGAAGGTGCAGCTCTTTTTTTGTCTGGCGCAAGTTTCATTGTTTTGTTTAGTAACGGAATAAAAACCTATTAAATGCTGCAAGCAAATGTCAACATACAGTTGGCTGCGTTCTTTATTATTCCGCCGAGACCCCGGCTTTGTGCTTGCTCGTATTATTTTTGTTTCTTATAATCCAAGCCGTAGACAATCGCCTTTAGGAAAAAAATGAAACTCATTTTCATCGTGGGACGCGGCGCAATTACCTGGTTACGGAACGGCTTGGATGGCGCTCGCTCGGAGCAGAGAACCAGGGCCGCAAGGGCTGGAGCAAAACTTTTATGGGACCATTCATCCAATGTAATGGTCCATGATGATATGGGGGGTGTCAGAGAGGGTCTAAGGGATGATTGGCAACCAATTCACATCCACTGGTTCTTCTTCATGCTGACTCTTCTCTTGGCAGGACCCACTTAAAACTCCATTAGCAATGCACCTGTGTTGGGCCCCGGCAGCACTTGTTATCATTGGCCTCACCTTCTCCTCTGCTCCATGCACCAAAAACAGACTCGGGATCCAGAGCTGGTTTATAGCAGTCAGGCTGGACATGATGGAGGCTTTGTGGATTCTGCATGGATTTCATCAGGTAGGTAGAGATAAGTGAGGAACTAGGGTGCCTGCTTCTGTCTGTCAGGTACAGGCCCGAAAAGTGTCAGCTTAGAATGGAGGTCAGGCCACACTTGAGCACGACTCTACGTTCTGTCTTATGGGAGTTCCCAGTAAAGGGGAGCGCGGTGTTCTCCATTCTCCTCTATGGGAGTTCCCAGTACAGGGGAGCGCTGTGTTCTCCATTCTGTTCTATGGGTGTTCCCAGTACAGGGGAGCGCTGTGTTCTCCATTCTGTTCTATGGGAGTTCCCAGTACAGGGGAGCACTGTGTTCTCTATTCTGTTCTATGGGAGTTCCCAGTACAGGGGAGCACTGTGTTCTCCATTCTCCTCTATGGGAGTTCCTAGTACAGGGGAGAGCTGTGTTTTCCATTAGGTTCGATGGGAGTTCCCAGTACAGTCTTTCTGCCCAGGGTGCTCTGTGTAAGGAGATGGGCTCTGTGAGGAGAATCCACTCCAAAATATGACTTCATCCCCAATTCCGTATCAGTCAGATATCACAGCTGCCCCCAGCCCAGGAAAACTCAATTTACACATTAATTAAGCCCATTGTAAATGCCTTTCGGTAGGATGTTCGCACAGCAGGACATCTGGATACCTCAAAAGAACTCTCATTTCCCTTAATTAGCACTGAACAAATGCTGCCTCAAACCCCCCAAGCTTCAAAGGCTTCAATCAATCCAACCCAGTCGGGTCGTCTCCGATATTTCATATCAATTTATAGGCGACCAGCTCATAACTGGTGCATGGCGAGTTCATATCTCAAAATATGGAACTCCCCCGCACGCACAGCCCCATTTCCAGGTTTCCAGGGCGCATGGGGACTGAGATATCCAGAACCGGACCTACGGGGCCCATAAGATAGGCGTGTCTGATATCCAGGCGCAGTGTAGGCCCAGCGGTTCTGATGGTGCCACCGGCTCGGTTTCTGTGCCAAGGCCCTGCCGAGTTATAGTCCATTTTTGTGTTTGTATCAGAAACTGCATGACCTGAGTGGGAGGAGTTCTTAGACCGTCTCAGGGGTGTGTGGGGGCGTGAAAGGGGGCTGCCATGTGGGCTGTCCCCTCACAGATATAAACAGGAGCCCGTGTGGGCTCTGCCGTTGATCCAGGAGGGGGGGCACCTAAGAGCATTTCCAGGAGCATCCATACACAGCAGCCAGGCCACATAAGCCCTTCCATGTGAGCCCAGAACCAAGCTAACCAAAAGGTAACTTGACCCATTTTAACTGCCTTTTGTCTGTAATCCATAATTGTATGTGCACCTCTGACTTTTACCTGTATAAATTATCATTCTGTATATATTACCTGTCTAGTGTGCCCTTCAAGGCTAATTAAAGCTATACACTTTAATCTGAGTTGGTCTGTCTTGAGCATCGGCCTCACACGCCTAGTACTCGGTCTATAGGATAGAGCTACGCCCGGGGTTGGTTCCTGACCCTGTTGTAAGTCGTCACGGACCGGTCTTATAACTAACGAGAAACTGGGGGCAGCATTGTTTGTCTCCCTGTGCCTGTGTGGACAGGGGTTAACAGTGGAACAGTATCTGGCTGACCTTGCGCACCCCGAGAGGGCCGTGCAACGTCGAGATACACCCCAAGTCAGGCCGTCGTCCCTCAAGTGGGCCGGCGATTAGGCTATTTTCGTCACATATTGGTGGCAGAGCGGTGGGATCAAGACAATAGTGTTTGTGAGTGCGCGTTCCGTACTCCCAAACACTAAGGACTGCCAGCAGTGGGTTTTGCTGCTGGGGTCTTAAGATTAACTCAGCACTAGACCAGTCAGAGTGCAAATACAAGGTTTTGGGTGCATTCAGGTTGCAGTTTTTGTGTCAAGTAACCAAGTGTTGCGTTGCAAGGATGGCTGGTCGTGGCAAGGGCAAAGCTGTAGGCCCGGAGGAAACAGTCGGTGAAGTTAGCCAGGAGGAGCTCGGCCCAGACCAGGCTGTGGACTATGAAGGCGAGGGGGAGTCCAGCTCGGGCTCCTCAAGGAGCCAGTCACAGGTGGTCAGTGGCGCAGTGGGCAGCTCACCCTCAGCTATTCTCCTGCAAGCTGCCCTGGCTAAGCTTGAGGCTGGAGACCTCGACACCTACAAGGCTCTCCTAGCAGCTGCAGAACGTCGCGAGCGGATAGAGGCGGAAGCTGCAGAACGTCACGAGCGGCTAGAGGCGGCAGCTGCCGAACGTCGGGAGCGGGCCGAGGAACGTCAGCGGGACCGTGACCACCAATTACAGGTGCTACAGCTGGAAAAGGCCAAGTCCACCCCAGCCAGTCAAGAGCCTCCTGAGACCCAGGTCCCAAAGTTAAGGGCGGAGGACTTTCCCATGCTGGATAAAGGTGGAGACCTGGACACATTCTTGCTGGCATTTGAAAAAATTTGCCGCCAGCACCATGTGCCTGAGGACCAGTGGGTCCGGTTTCTGACTCCTCGTCTCAGAGGTAAAGCTCTGGAGATCTTCGGGGACCTGCCCAGCGATGGCACCCTGACCTACGAGGACGTCAAGCAGGCTTTGATCCGGCAGTACAACCTCACTCCTGAGATGTACAGGAAGAAGCTCCGGAGTTTGCATCGGGGTCCTACAGACAGCTGGGCCGACCACATGCGGGCCCTCCAGAGAGCAGTCGACCAGTGGACCTCGGGGTTAAAGATCACCACCGTCCACAGCCTTAAGGAGCTCATCGCCCCACCCGAGCAGTTTTTTGTGGAACGTTCCAGAGGACCTCCAGCAGCATCTTCGTGACCGGAAACCTGTGGGGGCCACCGCCACAGCAAACCTCGCGGATGAGTATGCCAACAATCGGGCACCGGAGGCCAGGAAGCACACCAGCTGGAGAGGGGGTAAGATGCCTGCAGGGCCAGTTGTCCCTACCCCTAAGCCCATGCTTCCACATCTGTGGGGGAACCCCGACTCTGTCACCTTTGCAAACAGCCGGGACATTTCAAGGCCGCATGTCCCCAGCGCCAGAAGGGCCCATCCCAGTCCCCTTTTCCAAGGCCCCCCAATGTTTTGTGTGTGGGTGGGGGTGGGGGAAGGCCCCTTGATAACTACCAGCCAGTCACCGTAGGCCGGTCTGTTGCCATGGGACTCTTGGACACCGGCGCGGAGATGACTGTGGTGCGGCCTGAGCTGGTGTCCCCAAAGGACATGATACCCGGAAAGACCTGCGCTGTCTCCGGAATTGGAGGCGTTGTGCCGGCGCTGCCAGTTGCCAGGGTGTATTTGGACTGGGGTGCCGGGCAGGGAATGCGGGAGGTTGGGGTATCGCCGAACATTCCAGCTAGTATTTTGTTAGGGACAGACTTGGGGCGGCTGGTAGCCCGTTTTGAGGCCCCTGAAGCCCCAAGGTCTGCTCCCCCCAAATGTGATGTGTCATCCAACCATGTTAATATTGTGAACAATGTTGTTAATATGCATACTGAGGGGAGTATGGAGGTGGGTGATATGGTGTGTTCCTCTCCATCCTGTGGAGAGGAGATAAGATCAGCAGGTTGCAATAGGGCAGCAGGATGTGTCCAGCAAGCCTGCTGGGAATCGTTGTCCTCTGGTGTGGCATCAGAGGGGACAAACAGGGGGCAGACAGCTGTGGTGGGGGAGCATGCAGGTGAGGCAGGGCTCCCAGGTAAGGCCACAGAGCAGGGTCTCCCCACAGCCAGGGCAGACAGGGGGCAGACAGCTGCAGTGGGGGAGCATGCAGGTGAGGCAGGGCTCCCAGGAAAGGTCACAGAGCAGGGTCTCCCCACAAACAGGATGTCAGAGGGCCAGGTTAGGCCAAGCAGACTGGCGACTTATATAGACGCCGAGGGGGAGGGAGCCCCACCAGCGGTTGCAGCGGTCGTGGCCGCTGTCACGCGCAGTGGGAGGGCCAGGAGCCAGGAGGCCCCTCAGGGGCCCGACGGTATTCTCCCATCGGACCAGGTAAGTGCCAGGGTAGGTGAGGGCCAGGAGATAGGTCCCATGGAACCGACAGATGACGTGGCAGTCTCATCCATTCTGGCCATGTCTAGTCGAGAGTTTCAGGCAGCGTTAGCGGCTGACGACAGCCTGAAAGCTCTCAAGGAGCAGGCGGCACAGCCACCCTTGGACTCAGACACCGCGGGTGGTCTGGGACCAAGGCCGGCTGTACTTCGTGACGGTCCGACCGGGTTCACGAAGGCGTGGCCCAGGGACCGACGGTTGGTGGTACCCTATCCGTTCAGGGCGGAGTTGTTGCGGGTTGCGCACGAGATTCCGATGGCCGGACACCTAGGGATCACCAAGACCAAGGAAAGGCTGGCCCAGCATTTCTACTGGCCAAAGATGGGGACTGATGTGGCTGCCTACTGCCGTTCGTGCGACACCTGTCAGAGGGTGGGGAAGGCGGGGCCGAGGCCCAAAGCCCCACTGGTACCTCTGCCTATCATAGACGAGCCTTTCAGGAGGGTGGCTGTGGATTTAATTGGACCGCTGTCCATTCCCAGCAGCTCCGGGAAACGCTTCGTACTGACGGTAGTAGACTATGCCACTCGGTACCCGGAAGCGGTAGCCTTGTCGTCCATTCGGGCCGACAAGGTGGCCACCGCCTTACTAGAGATTTTCTCCCGAGTGGGCTTTCCCCAGGAAATGCTCACTGACCGGGGGACCCAGTTCATGTCGCAGCTAATGGAGTCCTTGTGTAAGCTGATACGGGTGCAACATCTGGTGGCCAGCCCGTACCACCCACAGACTAATGGCCTGTGTGAACGGTTCAATGGCACCCTGAAGCAGATGCTTAAGATGTTGGTCGACACCCACGGGCGCGACTGGGAGCGGTACCTCCCACACCTACTATTCGCATACCGGGAAGTCCCACAGGCCTCAACGGGTTTCGCTCCCTTCGAGCTCCTGTATGGGCGACGTGTACGGGGGCCCCTGGCTCTGGTGAAGGAGGCCTGGGAAGGAGACTTAGCAACCCCGGAGGTGTCGGTCATTGAGTATGTTGTGCGCTTCCGTGACAAAATGCAGGCCTTGGGGGGGCGTGGCCTGACTGACATGGAGTAGAGAAGTGCTTCATCTGAGCTCCTGCTGTATCCTGACTTAATCCTGGTCATCTGGTGATTAAAAGTGATTTTGAACACTGATTCCTAAGGGAGGAATGCTGGTGGGAGATCCCTGCTATTTTTGCCCTTTTTCACGGTGTTTTTAACTGTTTTGAGAATCAGTGGGGCCTGAAGAGGCAACTGAGGCCATAGTCAGATGCATTTGTGCTGGTGTGCATGTAAATGGCGGCCGTTAGATCACAATTGCGGACCAGCGTTCCAGTGAGAGAGGACTAAGCGGCAGCGATCTTACTCCTTCCACGGAGGAGAGAGCCCTTACCTGCACGGAGTGGAAGAGAACCTGGTGAGGGGCAAGGTGGTGTCTAGGCAGGGGAGAAGTCTGCTCATGTGTTTTCAGTGATGTGTCTGTCTGAGACCAACTGAGAGACTACGCATGCAGAGTAATTGCGCTTGCAGTCAAGGTTGAACAGCGGCGATGATCGGATGGATCCTTGGCAGGGTGCTGCCGAACTGAGAGTGTCGGGGACTGAAGAGTGGACAGGCCATCAAAGCAGTGCCGGTCATCTTGAATCTGGTGTCCTGACAATGCCAAGCCGCCTGCTCTGCTCATTACATCCCACGGGCAGGAATGGTGGGAATTTCAAAAAAAAAAAAAAAAAACAAAAAAAAAAAAAGAAAAAAAACAAAAAAAACAAAAAAAAAAAAAAATAAAAAAAAAAAAAAAAAAAAAAAAAAAAAAAAAAAAAAAATCATAAAAAAAAAAAACAAAAATAAAAAAAAAAAAAAAAAAATAAAAAAAAAAAAAAAAAAAAAAAAAAATCAAAAAAAAAAATAAAAAAAAAAACAAAAAAAAAAAAAAAAAAAAAAAAAAAAAAAAAAAAAAAAAACAAAGAAAAAAAAAAAAAGTATAAAATAAATAAAAACAAAAAAAAAAAAAAAAAAAAAATATAAAAAAAAAAAAACAATAAAAACGACCCAGGCCACCATATTGTTAAGGATTCTGTCTTACTGTGTTGCCCCTGGTGTTTTCTTTCTCTCTTTTAAGTTTTATTCCTGCTGCAATCTCAGCTCTAGCTGCTCCATTGATTGACTGTGGTGACATATTCTGGCTGAATATGGCCATTGCAGCTAAGCCAATTTAGGGGGGGGGCTCTGCCTAATTAATTATTTCACTTCAAAGCATTGAATTATCCGATCTTAATGAGGGGTGCTGCATGGCTTGCTCTTGGATTAAGTGACACTGTGCACCTTTGTTCTCCTTTGGTCGCCTGTTATGCTGCAATTATTTTGTATAATATTGTTCCTATTGTTATTAAGGGATCTGAGGGTCCCCACGAGTGGACTGTGGGGATCCTTCTTGTGCTGGCACGAACTGGTGCAGTTGGGTAGCTCAGCAGAGTCTGGGTTTGACTGTGTGAGGCCTTCGTACGAATTTCACAGCCCAATGTTCTCTTACTGCAACGCTCAATCTCTAAGTATGGGCCACACAGGAACTCAGTGTCTCTGTCCAAACACTTATAAGAAAAATCGACCGACTATATTGAGCCAGACAGATTCTGCTCCATCCTCCTGAACCCTGTGGCGGGGTGGCGACTTTGCACAGAAAATTCATGGCAGCCATTATTGCATGTCAGACGACCCTATCGTCTTAGATCTGTTCTCCTTCGGGCGGATATCTTAGTCTTAATGTCTTGATGTTAGGACAGAACCAGGAGCGGACCATGAGGCTGAAAGAGAGAATCAGTGAGGGGGTAGTTAGCTCACACTCTCATGCAGAGTAATAGGAAACCCTCCAACAAAACAAGCTTAAAGTTCTACAAGCCTGGGCTGAGGACTCGGAAAAACGCAGTAGGGACCTTACAATTTACGCTATCCTATGGTCTGCCACGGACCCCGCGGGGCGGAGGGATCTCTCATGAGAAGTTTATTGATCAGTTGCTACAGCATGACCATGGGCCTCCCCTGTGGGAATTTCTCAGCTATTTTTGTGGTGGAGAGGGGCTCATAGGATCCAGGACTGACACTGCCACCTGGACACTCCTAGACCGTTTATCCTTTAAACTGTTTGAAACTACAGAGACAGGGATTACTGTTTTGGCAGGCTGCCCGAAAGAAGGGTGAAGTGATTTTTGAAATTCCAAACTTTCTTTCTACCCGGATTTCACATCTGAAGTTCAAGAAAAGCTGGAGGCAGCTCACTCCAGTTCTAATTGAGGCTGGGCAATAAAAGTATGCTATGTTCATACCTCTATGAGATTGCGGAGTTCCACGATTAGAATCGTTTCATGTATTTTTTACACGCCGGAGGAGGGTGGCGGAGGATGGTTATGGCTGACTGGAGGTCAACTGAAAAAACACTGAATTTGTCTTACAAATCTATGTCATTTTCTATGTTACATTTTAGCGTTTCTCTGAAAGATGTAGAAAGCCCTATCTTCATTGCTTACTCACTTTGTGCAAGTTGGTTGAGTGCCAGATGACAATTTACTAAAAAGGAGCTTTTAAGTAGATGATGCTTCTACTTTACTTCCAAATTTAGGTGGATGAAAGTTGGAGTTGGGTCATTGTTGACCCCTAATTTGACTTGCTGTGGTAAAGTTATACAAAATAGGGTGTAAGAGGGATGTTGCTCTTTTGCAACTAAAGTTTGGGTCTGTATGCTCAGGCAAGTTGGGGAGTTTGAGCAGGCGTGGGGGTGGGGTTTTCTTTGGTTACTATATGGAGCTTGGTACCTTTTTTGGTATGTGTGTTGGTGTGAATGAGTCGGTCTCTGATACAAGTTTTTCCCTGGACTAATATATATCTATCTTATGGATGGCGGGACTGTAATGTTATTTTCTTGGATGTCCGGGGGTGAACTGTAAGGGAGAAGCGGGCATTAGTATTGAACTATGTTAAGGCTGCATACACGGATGTATTCTATTTTCCAAGAAACACATCTTCGGGTGTCAGAAAGTAATGGAGCTGAAGAAGACCTTGGGTAGGCATGACTTATCAGTCAGTATATCGCCAACTATGCAGGGGGTTGTCGAATCTAGTTTGTTAAGTAACTTTGCCCTAACAGGGCTGTTGGATTTAATATTGACCATCAGGCAGATACGTATGTTACACTTCAGCTTTGGATTAGGGAACTTTGGTATAGTGGAATCTATATGCACCCATCCCTTTCATCAAACAAAATCTAGAGGTTATTATGTCACTCCAAAGATTTCTCAATACCTGGAAGCGTCTCAAGTGTGTTTTTGGGGGAATGTTATATGCCACTTTAGTTCAGGGCGTTGGACCGCTTGCATCCCTCTCAGGATCTCATAGTAAGTGTGCATTCATGATTGCAGAAACTAACTGTCTAGTGGAGGCATGGAAGGTGGTATGCACCCTGTCCTGATGCTTTTCTCATGCTTTTACGACAGCAAGCAACTCGCTCTCAGCGATATTGATCTTGCCTTTGCCTCAGGGAGGTATTGCCCTCTTTTTCTAAAGTTGGGTTTCACTTTCTAGAGGGAATTTTCTGAACCATGCAACTTGTTGTTATATTGAACCCAAAGGGACAAAAAGTCCCTAGACTCTGGCGACTGAACCCCAGGTGCTAGATGTCCCCTGTCATTGCACTAAATTTAAGGAAGAATTAGACTACTATTGGGAGGCTAACAGAGGGGTTCAGCGAGCCAGGGGGGTAGTATGGGATGCCTCTAAGGCGAGTGATGAGAAGGGTTATGTATCGGGGCTATTGCTGCATATAGATACAGAATTAATGGCTAAGGGGAAGGGAATTAGAGAGGGAGGTTGCTAGTAAGGAAGCTACGTATGTAGCTGATCCGTCCTTACCTACAATATGCAGATACCTTGTTGGAGGCACAAAGGAGATATTCTCTGCATCTTGCAAATTACACACAAAAGAAAAATATTTGCACAATAAACAGTCGGTCTTCATGGAAGGAGACAATAATGGCCAGTGCTCTGGCCATTCTGGCTAAAACAGGGACTCCATGACGGTTATTGTGGGTGGTGGAGGAGGTCCAGGGTGGGTCAGGGACCTTTACGGACACACAGGAGATAATGCTGTAAATTTGATGGAATACCTCCAGCAGTTCGTACTCGTCCCTGGTGTCACTCAGGATGGAGGCTTTGATCCCAGTTTGTGAGCTCAAATTCATCTTCCCCAATTTGAGCCTATTGCGATACCTGGATTTAAGGGCGCTGATATCTCGGTAGAGGAGATTCAGCGGGCCATTGGTTGCTTAGAAAACTGAAAGACCCCTGGGCAGGTTGGTTTCAGCTGGGTCGGGTGGGCGAGAGCAGTGTAGTATCGCAGGGGGAAGCGGTTTTTAGAACTGCACTGGTTGAAGGAAATTGCCGCCTGCTTTTTCTGAGGCAAATATTGTTGTGAGTCAAAACCTGGAAGACCTTCCTGAATTGTGTAGTTCGTACAGGCCCATTTCACTATTGAATTTTGATGACAAAAATATGCTAAGGTCTTTAGCCAGGAGATTAGTGCATAAATTTGTTACATTAGTAGCATGGATCAGTCTGGCTTTCTTTTGCAGCAAAAAACGACTGACATTAATCTGAGACGGAGTTTTTTCACCAACCTACAGGTTAGTGCATTTGCAACTCAGGGGTTCGAGGGCAATTGCTGACCTGGACAATGTGAGCATTTGACTCAGTGAATGGAGGTTTATATGGGTGTTATTGGCCCAAATGGGGATCACGCCGGAATTTTTTGCGTTGGGTCAAACTATTATATTCTAATCCTGTGGCGAGGGTGAGAGGTCTTTGGAAACTTATCTAGTCCCTTCCTCTGGTTAGAGGGACTAGGACAGGGGTGCCCTCTGTCCACCGCTTACTATTTGCATCGGTGATGGAACCCTTGCAATCCTCCTGACAATCATAGGGAATTGAGGGGGATTACATCGCAGGCATTAACTGTGTAAATCTCTCTATTTGCCGAGGATTTGTTGGGGTCTAGGGGGATACTAGAGCATTCATTGGATAACTTATGACACTGTTGACGCTTTTGGGTCTTATTTCAGGGACTAAAAGGTGATAGGGCCAAATCTATTCTCTTCCAGTGGATGAAAATTGTTCCCTTCGAAATTACTCCTCACTTTGTCTGCAACGTGGTTTCCGGTTCAATTCTTTTGGGCATCGTAGTTGAAATGAGCCACGAAATTACTTGGCTCTGAAATCTTACACCGGTCCCGTGCTGCATGTCACTCTTAAGGTTAAAAGGTGGGCGACACTCCCATTGTCCTGATTGTGCAGGATTATATTTACAAGATGCCCTACTGCCTAAGCTATTATATTTCATATCCGAGAGGCTACATGTAAATTCCCAAAGTCTCACTTTGTGGAATCAGATTGAATATTGACCCGCCTTATTGTGGGAAGTCAGGCACCATGGAATCGTAGGTTCTCTTTGAGGCTACCGTTTCTAACAGAGGCGGTCTTGCTTTGCCGGATTTATATATTTATTGAACTATATTGCAGCGCAAATGACTTGCAGCGATGGTGGGCCTTCAGGTCAGATAAAAACAATTCAGCGGTGGTTCTTGATGACGCACCTGATAGGCTCATATGTTAGGACTGACATAATTTGGACTTATAGGGAAGGTAGGAACCAAACACACACTTATCATCATTGATGGGTGCCCCCAATATAAGGTGTTTAGGTGGGAGCTTGCAGGTCCTTTGGGACCATCTATGAGAAGGCATGATTGAAGGTTCACGAATTGGTCTCTTATATTCATTTGTGGCGCAACGCTAAACTACCTGAAATTATTGTACCTACTAGACTATGAATTTGGGCTCTGATGGAAATCAAATACTGGCTAGGTTTCTCAGGTACCTGCAGCTAAGGCACGCTTTGCTGTGCAGTTTGAATCTGGGAATGTTTCACTGTAGTGCGGGCCCTGTAGAAGCCAATAGTTTGGAGGGTGAAGTCTTGAAAGGCCGGTCTCACCTCTCTGTACTCGAGATCCATTGGAGTGTCAACCTTCACCATTGGGAGCTGCCTTTGGGAAAATGGAAGAATATTTTCACGGTTCTGGAGACCATGGTGCGACTGGATGCGCTGTGCTCCTCATGGATGCTCTGGTACTAAGTGCAAGAGATCAACTCATTCAAAGCACAAATTTACTACATAGGGTTGTATTGACTTGGTTCACGCTAAGACAGATGAGTTGCCTATCCATCGACCTGTGCCACTAGTTGTGGCAGAGCGCGCGAGGTCTTTGATCCACATGGTCATGGGAATGCCCCAACATTGAACTCTTCTGGCAAATCGTTCATACATTTTTAAATGATAAATTGGTCTTCCTAATGTGTGTCAAGCGGGTAATAGCCTTTTGGGGAATAGTGACAGACTTTGGTGCCGGGAATGAATGAAAGAGAATTCTCTATTGACTTCTCTTATTTATGCAAGGAAAACAATTACTTCTTAACTGGAGGCCCGCCGACCCCGACCGGAAAGGTCCCTACCTTGGTTCTCTGGTGCAGTTGGGTAAATGCGGATCTTCCTATTATAAGATTTTTATGCCTACCAATGGCATACCAACACGTTTCTCACATATTTGGGACAATTGGATATGGCATTAATACGTAAGTTACAGTTGTGGGGGACAAGGTATCAGAGACTGACTCAATGTTGAGTGGGAATGAATGTGTGAGTGTGGTGGGTTGTGAGAAGAAATAGGGGGTATTCGGAGAGCATTCGTCATTTTCACTGTTTTAGGTTTGTTTTGCTTAGGGACAGGATTCACTCTGGTACTATAACTCCTAAGTGGAACCTTGGAGCAAGGGAGACCTCTACTTTTTTTTTAGTGGTCCGATGCTTATGTAGTATTAATGTTAGCTGGGCATGGTCATGTCTCCATTATTCTGCCATGTTATATTAATTGTCTCTTAACATTCACATGGTAAAAATGTCTATGGTTGAGACTAAAATGGCGCTATATTTTCAATGTGTGGATAGTATGTAGTTGGATGAGTTTTTTTTCTTGTCTTGTATGTTGATTTTTACATGTAAGTTTTGGCATTTATCTTAAATTTTAATAAATATATACTCTTAAAAAAAAAACAAAAAAAAAACAAAAATGCTGGTCATTGACACAGCTAGTGCCACATGGGATTATGCCAATGGGCCTAGGCCGACCAGAAGCATGTTCGACGACCAGAATGCTTGTGAGAGGACTACCAGGTGGTCAGGAAAGTGTGCGGTCTGGTCCCCGTACACACAGGACAAGCTTAGGCAGCCTGGGGAAGGCCAATATGTCGTGCACACAGCAAATCAACGCAGTCACGTACTGGTCAAACTGGACCCCACGATCGGGATTGCGGAAGGCATTCCACGTGAATACATGATGAGGAGCATCATGAGCAGGGAGGGCATGTGCCTTCCCGTGTGCAACCTGCCCGAATTTAGGTGAGTCGGAGAACACTCTTGGAAATGCTTGCCACGGTCAGAGGCAGGTGGATCCATAGAGGATGTGGAGATTTGTGGACAGTTCCTGGAGGACCAACGGTCCCAGCTGTTGGCAACTCTCCACCCCTTCCGGGCATTGTTCACTAACGTGCCTGGAAGGACGGAGTCAGCCGTCCATCACGTGGGCACCAGGGATCACCCCCCAATCCGGCGCTCAGCATATCGGATCTCCCTGGAAGTGCAGCAGCACATGCGTGAGGAGATTGACGAGATGCTGAAGCCGGGGGTCATCCAGGCGTCCAACAGTGCTGGGCCTCGCCTTAGTCCTCGTCCCCAAGAAGTATCGGACCACCCGATTCTGCGTGGACTACAGGGGGTTTCAACGCTGTCACGGTCACTGAGCGTACCCAATGCCACGCATCGATGACCTGCTCGATCGGGTTGCCGGGGCCAAGTACCTGACCATCATGGATCTGAGCCGGGGATATTGGCAGATTCCCCTAAACCGTGAGGCAAGGGAAAGCTCTGCCTTTATCCCCCCTTTCGGGCGTACGATTTTCCACTGTCATGCCGTTGGGAAATGAAGAATGCCCCTGCCATTTTTCAGCGGAATGGTCAATACGGTGTTTAAAGGGGACTTGAAGGGTACGCGGCTGCGTACCGGATGACATAGCCGTTTTCAGCCCAACTGGGAGGATCACCTCCAAATGAACATGATGCAGTGCTTGGACTATCTGCCGGGCAGGCTTGACCATCAAGCCGGAAAAGTCCCAGCTGGGCATGAGGAGGTCCACTCCCTGGGCAACCGGGTAGGTGGGGGCCTTGAAGCCAGAGCCCGGAAAAGTGGATGCCATCGCATCCTGGCCAACCCCAGGACCAAAAAGCAGGTGAGTCCTTCTTGGGCACCGTGGGTACTATAGGAGGTTTGTTCCACACTATATTTGCCTGGCAAAGCCCCTGACAGACCTCACCAGGAGAAGGTTGCCCCCCCGCATTTCGATTGGACAAACGACTGCGGACGGCCTTCCCAAGCCCTTAAGGCTGCCTTGTCCGCTCCCCAGTACTACAAACCGCCGACTTCACCCGGCAGTTTATAGTACAAAACCGACGCCAGTGACTTTGGCCTCGGTGCAGTGCTAAGCCAGGTGGACACAACGGGACAGGAAACATCCCGTTATGTACCTGAGCCGGAAGCTTCTGCGAGGGAAGTGGCCTATTCCACCATGGAAAAAAGAATGCCTAGCGATTGTGGGGGGCCCTGCAGCGGCTGCAGCCCTATCTGTACAGGCGTCATTTCATTGTGGAGACAGACCACAACTCTCTGAGCTGGTTACACACGGTCTCCGGAACCAATGGGAGGTTGCTACGCTGGAGCCTGGCGACCCAAAACAGTAAAAACTTCGCCATTCGCCACCGGAAGGGCCGAGACCAAGGGCATTGCCGATGGGCTGTCCCGACAGGGAGAAGGGCAGGTGGGTGCGTGGTGGAGCACCGGGGAGGTGTTTGCCCCCTAAGCGCCCTTAAAAGGGGGGAGGTGTGAGGAGAATCCACTCCAAAATATGACTTCATCCCCAATTCCTTTATCAGTCAGATATCTCAGCTGCTCCCAGCCCAGGAAAACTCAATTTTACACATTAATTTAAGCCCCATTGTAAATCCCTTTTTCGGTAGGATGTTCGCACAGCAGGACATCTGGTTTACCTCAAAAGAACTCTCCTTTCCCTTAATTAGCACTGAACATATGCTGCCTCAAAACCCCAAGCTTCAAAGGCTTCAATCAATCCAACCCAGTGGGTCGTCTCCGATATTTCATATTGTTTTTATAGGCGACCAGCTCATAACTGATGCATGGCGAGTTCATATCTAAAAATTTATGGAACTCCCCGCACGCACAGCCCCAATTTCCAGGTTTCCAGGGCGCATGGGACAGAGATATTCAAAACCGGACCTACGGGGCCCATAAGATAGGCATGTCTGATACCAGGCGCATGTAGGCCCACCCGGGTTCTGAGGGTTTGCCACCGGCTCGGTTCTGTGCCAAGGCCCTGCCGGTTATAGTCCATTTTTTGTGTTTGTATCAGAAACTGCAGGGACCTGAGTGGGGGGAGTTCTTAGCCCGTCCCAGGGGTGTGTGGGGGCCCTGAAAGGGGGCTCCCAAATGTGGGCGGGTCCCCTCACAGATTTTAAGCAGGAGCCCTGTGGGGCTCTGCCTTTGATCCAGGAGGGGTGGCACCTAAAAGCATTTCCAGGAGCATCCATACACAGCAGACAGGCCACATAAGCCCTCCCATGTGAGCCCAGAACCAAGCTAACCAAAAGGTAACTTGACCCATTTTAACTGCCTTTTGTCCCGTAATCCATAATTGTATGTGCCCCCTCTGACTTTTACCTGTATATATTATCGTTCTGTATATATTACCTGTCTAGTGTGCCCTTCAAGGCTAATTAAATCTATAAACTTCAATCTGAGTTGGTCTGTCTTGATCATCGGCCTCACACGCCTAGTACTTGGTCTATAGTATATAGCTACCCCTGGGTTGTTCCTTACCCTGTTGTAAGTCGGTCACGGACCGGTCTTATAACTAAACGAGAGAACTGGTGGCAGCATTGTTTGTCTCCCTGTGCCTGTATGGACAGGGGTTAACAGTGGAACAGTATCTGGCTGACCTGGCGCACCCCGAGAGGGCCGTGCAATGTCGAGATACACCCCAAGTCAGGCCGTCGTCCCTCAAGTGGGCCGGCGATTAGGCTGTTTTCGTCACAGGCTCTAATTCCTGTTAGGATATATTGCAAAACTATTGGGGTTTACTACAATACTACAATGCTGATAATCTATCCTTAAAGGGGTTTTGCCATCTAGCAGAAACCTTTCTGAGGCCGGCTCATTGCTTGCCACGAGCTGAGCTGGCAGAACAAAGAGATGGTTGAGCATGTGCACCTCTCCCCCATTCATGTCTATGGGAATTCTTAATATAACCAAGCAAGCATGCTCAGCTATATTCAAAACTCCCATAGACATGAATGGAAGGGAGCTGCACATGCGCGGCCATCTCCTTGCTCTCTGACGCTGCTCATTGCTCTCTACGAGCTGAACTCACAGAATGAGGAGATGTTTGCGCATGAGCAACTCTCCCTTATTCATGTCTATGGAAGTTCTTAATATAACCCAGCACGCATTCTCAACTTTAGTCAGAACTCCAATAGACATGAATGGGAGAGAGCTGCGCATGCGCAGTCATCTTCTTGTTCTCTGAGGCAGGGTCATTGCTCTCTACCAGTCATTCTCACAGAATGAGGAGATGGTTGCGCTTGCGAAGCTCTTCCCCATTCATGTCTATGGGAGTTCTTAATGTAACCAAGAGAGTGTGCTCAACTATAATCAGAACTCCCATTAACATGAGTGGGAGAGAACTGCGCATGCACGGACATCTCCCTGTTCTCTTAGGCCGGCTAATTGCTCTGTATGAACTGACCTCACAGAATGAGGAGATGGTTGCGCATGTATAGACTCCCATAGACATTAATGAGGGTGCTGCGCATGTGCGGCCATCTCCTTGTTCTTTGAGGCCAGCTCATTGCTCTCTTTGAGTTGAACTCACAGAATGAGGAGATGGTTGCACATGCACAACTCTCCTCATTCATGTCTATGGTAGTTCTTAATATAACCAAGCAAATATTCTCATCTATAAACAGAACTCCAGTAGAAATGAATGGGAGAGAGCTGCGCATGCACGGCCATCTCCCATCTCTCTGAGGCCGGCTCATTGCTCTCTATGAGCTGCCTTCACAGAATGAGGAGATAGTTGCGCATGCGCACCTCTCCCTCGTTCATGTCTATGGTAGTCCTTAATGTAACGAAGCGGACAGTCTCATCTATAATCAGAACTCCCTAGACATAAATGGTAGAGAGCTGTGCATGCGCGGTCATCTCCACATCTGAATTGTAGCGAGATACTATCTGGCCAGATGGCAAAACCCTTTTAAGGACAGATCATCCGCAACGTAGTCCAGGAAAACCCCGATATATCCTGGAAGTGACTGTAACCTTTGTTCTTACACAGAGCGCCATGTACCCTGGATAGAGGTTAATGCTAAATTCCATTCGCCTGCAGCCACCACTAGGGGGAGCTTAGTGTCTTAATGCATACAGATCAATTACTTAGCTCTTGATATACACTCACCGGCCACTTTATTAGGTACACCATGCTAGTAACGGGTTGGACCCCCATTTGCCTTCAGAACTGCCTCAATTCTTCGTGGCATAGATTCCACAAGGTGTTGCAACGATGGTACCAAGGGGATGCTCAATTGGTTACCCAAGGGGGCCCAAAGAGTGCCAAGAAAATATTCCCACACCATGACACCCCACCACCAGCCTGAACCGTTGATACAAAAGGGAGGATGGATCCATGCTTTCATGTTGTTGACGCCAAATTCTGACCCTACCATCCGAATTTCGCGCAGAAATCGAGACTCATCAGACCAGGCAACGTTTTTCCAATCTTCTACTGTCAAATTTCGATGAGCTTGGGCAAATTGGGACCCCAGTTTCCTGGGTTCTTAGCTGAATGGGTGGCACCCGGGGTGGTCTTCTGCTGCTGTAGCCCATCTGCCTCAAAGTTCGCCGTACTGTGCGTTCAGAATTGCTCTTTCTGCCTACCTTGGTTGTAACGGGTGGCTATTTGAGTCACTGTTTGCCGATTCTATCAGCTCGTGGACCAGTCTTGCCCATTCTCCTGTTGACCTCTGGCATACAAGGCATTTCCGCCCAGCAGGACTGCTGCTCACTGATTGTTTTTTCTTTTTCGACCATTCACTGTAAACCCTAGGAAGATGGTGTGGTGAAATCCCAGAGATCAGCAGTTCTGAAATACTCAGACATCCCTTCTGCACCAACCAACCATGCCACGTTCAAAGGCACGAGGGGCAAATCACCTTTCTTCCTTCATTACTGATGCTCGTTTGTTTTGAACTGCAGGAAGGATTGTCCTGTGACGCATGTCACATGCCTAAATGCACTAGAATTGGGCCCGCCATGTGATTGCTGATTTAGAAATTAAGTGTTAACGAGCAGTTGGACACAGGTGTAACTAATAGGAAGTGGCCGTGAGTGTAAAATCGGCGCAGTGAGTGGCCCTGTGCTGCTGTGGGGGTACAATTGTGGACACCAAGTCTATCCAAAATTATTTTAGCGGCGGTCTCCTGTGCAGATCTTGGTAATGAAAAGATAACTCTGTATCTTTCACATATGCAGACAGGATTATGTATTCTGAGCCTCTGCTATCGCTGCCTCCGGGCGAGATTCAAATGAACATGGGATAAGCTGACACAACTTTGGAGACAATGATTCATTAAACAGGGAGTGTGCAGCTCTATAAGAAGGTCTGCTGAGCCCAGAGGAACCGGAGACTAAATGTGGAGCCCCCCATTGAGCATGACCCCCAGTACCTGATAGATAATGACTGGCTGTAATAGGTGTGATGGAAATGAGTAACCGCCAGAATGTTGTAGTCACCCGAGACAGGAAGGAGGGGTATGAACGATTCTCCAATGGCGGCTTGAGGTGTGTGACTGCCCTCCATGGTGCGATATGTGTATACAGTATAGATAAAGAATCCTGAAAGAGAGATTTAATGTCCATAATTTGAAAAAATTGCGCCCTCTCGGGGCAAGCCTCGTAGCGACTGACCAGGGAGATGGCCAGAGCGTGAGTGGAGCTCGATGAGTGTTGCGAAAAGAGAGCTGAGCAGTGAGTCTCCGCGCGAGCGGGATGGTGCGCCGGACGCGGGGGCTGAAGAGAGAGTGATGTACCGCTCTCCATCGCGAGCCGAGCGAAAGACAGATTCTCACCCTTCCATCCACCTACAATATAATGGTGAGACCGCTGACCTCACGCTGCCAATACATTCTAGACCGCGTGAGCGCAGAGCGCACCTACAATATAGATTCTAGACCCTTCCATCCACCTACAATACAGATTCAAGACCCTTCCATCCACCTACAATATGGATTCTAGACCCTCTCATTCACCTACAAGCTAGATTCTAGACACTTCCCTCCACCTACAACAACATGTAGTTGCTAGACCGGCTGCCATCCACGCTAAGGGGGGGGGGGAAAACAATATAAGATTTCAAGACCCTCAATCCACCTAACAAACATCATGGATTCTAGACCCTCTCCCACCACATACAGATTCTAGACCCTCCATCCCACTTCGCGCGCGTACAATTCTAGACCCTTCCATCCACCTACAACATGGATTCTAGACCCTTCCATCCACCTACAATAAAAATTCTAGACCCTTCCTTCTACCTACAATATAGATTCTAGACCCTTCCATCCACCTACAATATAGATTCTAGACCCTTCCATCCACCTACAATAGAGATTCTAGACCCTTCCATCCACCTACAATATAGATTCTAGACCCTTCCATCCACCTACAATATAGATTCTAGACCCTTCCATCCACCTACAATACAGATTCTAGACCCTTCCATCCACCTACAATATGGATTCTAGACCCTTCCATCCACCTACAACATTTATTCTAGACCCTTCCATCCACCTACAATATAGATTCTAGACCCTTCCATCCACCTACAACATCATGGATTCTAGACCCTTCCATCCACCTACAATATAGATTCTAGACCCTTCCATCCACCTACAACATCATGGATTCTAGACCCTCTCATCCACCTACAATACAGATTCTAGACCCTTCCATCCACTTACAATACAGATTCTAGACCCTTCCATCCACCTACAACATGGATTCTAGACCCTTCCATCCACCTACAATACAGATTCTAGACCCTTCCATCCACCTACAATATAGATTCTAGACCCTTCCATCCACCTAAAATATAGATTCAAGACCCTTCCATCCACCTACAATAGAGATTCTAGACCCTTCCATCCACCTACAACATGGATTCTAGACCCTTCCATCCACCTACAACATGGGATGTCGAACTCTTCCATCCGACCACCCCCTACAATATAGATTTCTAGTCCGCTTCCCTGCACACCTACAAAAGTGTGGGGAAGGTCAGATGAGGGCCCGCTTCGCGATCAACCTACAATATAGATGTCTAACCCTTCCGATCCACCTACAAGCAAGAGATTCTAGGGACCTTTCTCGAGAGCAGCCCTACAATATGAGATTCTAGACCCTAGCGCGCGGCGCACCTAAAGAATAGTATAGAGAGCAGAAGCCGCGGTTGCACATAGCCACCTACAATAGAATTCCTGGAGACCCTTCCGAAGCCACTAGCGCGACATCATGGCGAAGCGAGAGACTCTTATGCCATCCACCTACAACATGATTCTAACACTTCCAATCCACCTACAATATAGATTCTAGTCCCTTCCATCCACCTACAATATGGATTCTAGACCCTTCCATCCACCTACAATATAGATTCTAGACCCTTCCATCCACCTACAATATGGATTCTAGACCCTTCCATCCACCTACAATATAGATTCTAGACCCTTCCATCCACCTTCAATATAGATTCTAGACCCTTCCATCCATCTACTATACAGATTCTAGACCCTTCATCCACCTACAAATATAGGGGATCTAGACCCTTCCTTATCCACTACACTACAGATTCTAGACCTTCCATCCACCTTCAATTATACGATTCTAACCTTCCATCCATCTACAATATAGATTCTAGACCCTTCCATCCACCTATCTGCAATATAGATTCTTTCCCTTGAAGTCTCTAGTTTTTTCTGGTTAACGCTTAACTATTTATCGAAATAATATTGCTACATAATGTTATTATTTGTTAAGATACTACAGGGGGAGAGTGGTGGTCTCTGTAATAACACAATCAAAAAATCATGTGTAGAGAGCTCGCCCTGAGTGTGGATTCAGTAATAACTATATAATATATTCATGTGCAGAGAGCTCCCCTAGTGGTGGTCTTAGTAATAACTATGATATCGTCAGAGAGCTCCTCTAGTGGTGGCCTCAGTAATAGCTATATAACATATTCATGTGTAGAGTGCTCCCCTAGTGGTGGTCTCAGTAATAAGTCAATAATATATTCATGTGTAGAGAGCTCCCCTAGTGGTGGTTTCAGTAATAACTATATAATATATTCATGTGCAGAGAGCTCCCCTAGTGGTCATCTCAGTAATAGCTAAATAATAATGTGAAGACCGCTCCCCTAGTGGTGGTCTCAGTAATAGCTATATAATTCATGTCAGAGAGCACCCCCTGAGGGGTGGTGGCCTCAGCAATAGCTATAAAAATTTAAACAATTGTTAGAGACACCTCAGGGGAGTGGGGTTGGCCTCAGTAATAGCGTGATATAAGTATATGTTACATTGTTTAAGCGTGCGCCACTAGGTGGTGACCTCAGTAATACTATATAAATCGAGAGATTATAGAGTCGACGCCCAAGGGTAGTTTTTTAGTCCAGACGCGATAGGCGAGCATAAGCTCATGTGTAGAGAGCTCCCCTAGTGGTGATCTCAGTAATAACTATACAATTAATGTGAGAGAGCTCCCCCCCACCTCCCCTATGTGTCTCACGTAATAGCTATATAATTTAATGTGAGAGAGCTGCCCCTATTGGTGGCCTCTGTAATAAATTACTTAATATTTTTCATGTGATAGGAGCATCCCCTATGTGGTGTCCTCCGTAATACACTATATAATATATCATATGTAATAGCTCATCTAGTGGTGGTCTCAGTAATAACTATAATATATTCATGTGTAAAAAGCTCCCCTAGTGGTGGTCTACATGTAATAACTATATAAATATATTCAAGTGTAAAGAGCTCCCCTAGTGGTCGCCTCAGTAATAGCTATATAACATATTCATGTGTATAGTGCTCCCCTAGTGGTGGTCTCAGTAATAACTATAATATATTCATGTGTAGAGAGCTCTCCTAGTGGTGTCCTCAGTAATAAATATATTCATGTGTAGAGAGCTCCCCTAGTGGTGGTCTCTATAATAACTTTGATATAGTCATGTGTAGAGAGCTCCTCTAGTGGTGGCCTCAGTAATATCTATATAATATTTTCATGTGTAGAGAGCTCCCCAAGTGGTGGCCTCAGTAATAAGTATATATTATATACCAAAAAAAAAAAAAAAATTGATAGCAGAGCACGCCTAGTGTGGTCTCAGTAATAACTATAATTAGTATTCATGTGTAAATGAGCTCCCCTAGTGGAGGTCTCCATTAAAAACTATATAGATATATTCAATTGTAAAGAGCTCCCCAAGTGTTGGCCTCAGTAATATCTATAAAACAATTCATGTGTAGAGTGATCCCCTATGTGGTGTCACAGAAATAACTATAATCTTACTTACAGAGTATAGACACACACATCTAGTGGTGTCCTCAGTAATTAATATATTCATGTGTAGACAGCTCCCCTAGTGGTGATCTCACTACTAACTATATAATATATTCATGTGTAAAGAGCTCCCCTAGTGGTGGCCTCAGTAATAAGTCAATAATATATTCATGTGTAGAGAGCTCCCCTAGTGGTGGTCTCTGTAATAGCTATATAATATATTCATGTGTAGAGTGCTCCCCTAGTGGTAGTCTCAGTAATAAGTCAATAATATATTCATGTGTAGATAGCTCCACTAGCGGTGGTTTCAGTAATAACTATATAATATATTCATGTGCAGAGAGTTCCTCTAGTGGTCATCTCAGTAATAGCTAAATAATAATGTGAAGACCGCTCCCTAAGTGGTGTGGCTACAGTAATAGCTATATAATTCATGTGCAGAGAGCTCCCCTAGTGGTAGCCTCAGCAATAGCTATAAAATATATACATGTGTAGAGAGCTCCTCTAGTGGTGGCCTCAGTAATAGCTATATAATATATTCATGTGTAGAGAGCTCTTCTAGTAGTGACCTCAGTAATAGCTTTATAATTCAGTTAGAGACTCCCCTTATTGGTTGTGTTTCAGTAAAGAGCTATATAGCCATTGTGCAGAGAGCTCCCCTAGTGGTGATCTCAATAATAACTATATAATTAATGTGCAGAGAGCTCCCCTAGTGGTGGTCTCAGTAATAACTATATCATTTAATGTGTATAAGATCTCCCTATTGTGGCCATCAGTAATAGCTATATAATATATTCATATGTAGAGAGCTCCTCTAGTGGTGGTCTCAGTAATAACTATAATATATTCATGTGTAAAGAGCTCCCCTAGTGGTGGTCTCAGTAATAACTATATAATATATTCAAGTGTAAAGAGCTCCCCTAGTGGTCGCCTCAGTAATAGCTATATAACATATTCATGTGTAGAGTGCTCCGCTAGTGGTGGTCTCAGTAATAACTATAACATATTCATGTGTAGAGTGCTCCCCTAGTGGTGGTCTCAGTAATAACTATAATATATTCATGTGTAGAGTGCTCCCCTAGTGGTGGTCTCAGTAATAACTATAATATATTCATGTGTAGAGAGCTCCCTTAGTGGTTCTCTCACTAATAACTATATAATATATTCATGTGTAGAGGGCTACCCTAGTGGTGGCCTCAGTAATTACTTTATAATATATTCATTTGTAGAGAGCTCCCCTAGTGGTGGCCTCAGTAATAGTTATATAACATATTCATGTGTAGAGTGCTCCCCTAGTGGTGGTCTCAGTAATAAGTCAATAATGTATTTATGTGTAGAGAGCTCCCCTAGTGGTGGTTTCAGTAATAACTATATAATATATTCATGTGCAGAGAGCTCCCATGGTGTTCCTCTCAGAAATAGCTATATAATAATCTGAAGACAGCACCCATTTCGTGTTTTTAAAAAAAAGGAAAGAATTTGTTTTTTGTATTTTTTTTTTGTTTTTTAAAAAAAAAAAAAAAAAAAAAAAAAAAAAAAAAAAGAAGTGTGGTCTCAGTAATAGCTATATAATTCATGTGCAGAGAGCTTGACTAGTGGTGGCCTCAGTAATAGCTCTATAATATATGCATGTGTAGAGAGCTTCCCTAGTGGTTACCTCAGTTATAGCTATATAATTCATGTGTAGAGAGCTCCCCTATTTGTTGTTTCAGTAATAGCTATATAATTCATGTATAGAGAGCTCCCCTAGTGGTGGTCTCAGGAATAACTATATAATATTTTCATGTGTAGAGAGCTCCTCTAGTGGTGACCTCAATAATAACTATATAATTGTAACGGTGCAGCGTCGACGGACGTACGCCGAAGCGCCGACCTCAGACATCCGGGTGTGGATCCTCTGTGATCACCGCAGGCGAGGTGGTAGCTGGAGGACCACGCCAGGGAGTGGAGTCTAAGGGGCCCCTGGTCTTCGCCAGAGCCGCGCCAAAGCGTGATGACTTGGCTGCGGGGAACCCCCAGGTCACTACCCTGACTGGCTACCTGTGGTACAGCCGGGTGCAAGACAGGTACCAGCGGTGGAATTACAGGAACACAGGAACATGTACAGCAGGATACAGTGAGTGGTTGAAATGTACACATAGCACCACAGGAATACGGCAGAACTGGACGGGTAATCACATCAGGTTACTGACCAGGTGACACGGGCAAGAACAGGAAGAGCACATACAGGACAGGAACACGGCAGATACAGGAGAACACAGACACGACGGACGGACGGCCATAGCACAGATGAACAAAGACACTGGACCAGCATCTCAGGGGTTAAAGGCTCCAACCGCTGCCCTGAGATGCTGGAGCAGGATCTCAAGATTGGTTAAAGCAAGCTGACACAGCAACAGCTTCAATGAACTGACCCAGAGCAAGGCAGGAACTTCCTCTTATAGGCAGGGGTCAGAGGTAAAGAGGAAGTAGACAGAGACAAGTAACCTATAAAAAACAGGAAACTGCAGCGCGCGCGCCCTTAGAGGAACAGAGCACACAAAGGGACCCCAGGAATCAACAGAACATGACAGGACAGGTAAGCACAGGAAGGCACGACACGCCGACGGCCCAAGGCAGGGAACCGCGGCGTGAACCGTGACAATAATTAATGTGTAGAGAGCTCCCCTAGTGGTGGTCTCAGTAATAGCTATATAATTAATGTGTAGAGAGCTCCCCTATTGGTGGCCTCAGTAATAGATACATAATATATTCATGTGTAGAGAGCTCCCCTAGTGGTGGTCTCAGTAATAACTATATAATATATTCATGTGTAGAGAGCTCCCCTAGTGGTGGTCTCAGTAATAACTATATAATATATTCATGTGTAGAGAGCTCCCCTAGTGGTCATCTCAGTAATAGCTGTATAATAATGTGAAGACAACTCCCCTAGTGGTGGCCTCAGTAATAGCTATATAATATATTCATGTATAGAAAGCTCTCCTAGTGGTGGTCTCAGTAATAGCTACATAATATATTCATGTGTAGAGAGCTCTCCTAGTGGTCATCCGAGTAATAACTCAATAATATATTCATGTGCAGAAAGCTCCCCTAGTGGTGGTCTCAGTAATAACTATATAATATATTCATGTGTAGAGAGCTCCCTTAGTGGTGGATGAGAGAATTACAGTGTGGAGTTTCTGTGCTCTGTTTGCGCCCAGGAGGTCTTTGAGGCTTTGGATAGAATTTGTGTCCTCAGATTGCAGAGAGTGGAGCGGCATCGCTGAGCATTAGGAGGATAAGGCCGGGCTGTGCCCTCGCGTCTTATGGACTCTGCTGCCTATTTGGGTTTATTTTTGGCCGGCTCATGAGAGACCCCTATGGATTGCTTCAGAGAGCTTCCAAAAATGATGCTTTTTTCCCTCTTTTGTGTGAACCTCATACACATCCAATGTCCCCCGGCCCTGAAGGAGTTACAGGGAACATAGTGCGGAGGCCAAAAATAATATAGGAACACACAGTGAAAGCAATCAAAGGAAGAGGAGCGAGGATCAAAAGCCAAACTCGGGCTCCAGCGCCAGGAACGACGCAACAGAAATTAGGAATAATTGCTCGACTCACCGGTGAAAAGAATCGCATTTGTCATTGGCTTCTAATTAAAGCCAGCGGCCGGGTTCCCAGATTTCGGCGCTCCTCTCTTTGTGACATTGGGGCAGGATTAGCATATGTGACAGCGGCTTCAGAGACTGTTCTGCCATCTATCTGCTGCTCTGGAGGGGGGGGGTCTAGTCGTGGTTCATCTATGGTCATTCGGGGACACAACGAGACCATAACAAACAGCCAACAATCCGACGCACGAGGCCGGAGGAGCGGTGGAGCCGTGCCAGCCGCACCATAGAGGATTGGGGCTGCAAATAGCTGATATGTTGGCGCAACAGATCCAAAATCTGCCCAGAAAACATCAAATCTGAGACGTGTCTGCAGCCAAGAAGAGAAGATTGGGCTGTGAGGAGGGGAAGGGTACAAGACGAGTAAATGGTGCAGAAATGTGCCGCCCTATGGGGAGCAGGACATCATGTGAGGTCTACATAGTGATAGGACGTTGGCAGTAGGAGGGCAGGGGAGGCCACATCTACAACAAAGATACATTGGCAACAGTGACTGCAACATAGAAGCCATTGTGGTAAATGTGCTGCTGGCACATTACAGAGGAAATCACAAATGGCATGACTATTGGGGCACTGTGTGGCGGTATTATTTGTAAACTACCTAGCAGTGCCAGGCTGTGTCCTGACTGATGTGCAGTGCATTAGATACCAATCCTCCTTTGTGCTTACATTCACCATGACTGGATTGACAAATTAGATCCTGGTGCAGAGGAAAATTGTAAAAGAGGATATAAGATGTGATATTGTTCTCCCACCCGGTGCGTGTACCGCAGGCCCTGTGCCCATGTTGGATGAAAATGCAGTCAAACTTTAAACATCCTGTTATCATTATAAGGGTATTTTGTAGTGGTGTAATTTGGGCACTGGATAGTATTAATGTTTGGGCACTCTTAGGCGCTATGTAAGAGCACTCTATGGTGGCAGCATTTGGACTTTCTAGATCACAGTTGTGCTGTGCACTGAATAGTGACGCAATTTTGAAACCATACTTCATTATTATTTGGATCCTGCATGGCAGAATTATTCAGACACTCCATGGCAGAAAAATTTGGACAGTGTAAAGCAGAGTAATTTGGATACTGAATAGCAGCATTATTTGAGCACTTTATGGCAGTAATATCTGGGTACTGGGTAACAACATCCTTGGTAAACTAGTAGCAGTATTATTGTGGCATACTATAATAGAACTATTTAAGCACTAGTTGACAGTCATGTTTGGTCAGTCTAAAACGGTATGATTTAAGCACAGTATGGCAGTAATATTTGGTATTAGAGTTATTTGAGCACTGAATAGCATCACCATTTTGAAACCTTACTTTAATATTATTTAAACACTGTATGGTAGATTGGAGCACTGTATGGCAGTAATATTTGGATACTAGACAACTACATGCTTTGTGAATTTATAGCAGTATTATTTCGGTAGATTATGATTAGTGTTGAGCGATTGCGTTGGCTATCGAGATCGATCGACAGTCGATAGTCGGCCGCTATCGATAAGGTTTTTCGATAGTGAGCATCGATTATGCGCGATGACCATTAAAGTCTATGGGAGAGCAACAACACCTTCATTATTACACCCAAACAAGGCTGGAGAAGCTGAAATTAACATCCACAACAGTCAAATGGATACTGCTACAGCTTAGGCAACACACTTAGGTTATAAAAGTCACAGAAAAAAAGTCACAGACCATTCACTATCCCTGTCTTGTACCACAGCCTGACCCTTAAACCTGCATCACCCAAAATTAAAAAGCGCCAGTAAGGCCAGTATGATTTGAAACCAACTCATGCCCATTTACTCTTGACATGTGACATTTGAAATATACACCCTGTCCAAGGAAGCAAAGCAATGATGCCCCACACCTGGCAATGGACCCCCACATTTAAAAAGTGACGGAAAAAGGAGTCTTTCAACCACCATTTTAGTTCATGTTGAACTGGAAACTAACCTATATTAGTCCAAATGTTTTTTTTATTACCGCAGACATGGGACAGATAAACCTGTATGACCCACATTTAAAAAGTGCCAGAAAAAGAGTCTTTCAACCACCATTTTAGTTGAATGGACATTGACATATACCTGTCCTGGGCCACAGCATGAGCCCCAAACCTGCATGACCCCCACATTTAAAAAGTGCCGGAAAAAGGAGTCTTTCAACCACCATTTTAGTTTCACTGGACATTGACTATACCTGTCCTGGACCACAGCATGAGCCCCACAAAACCTGCATAGGACGCGCCCCCGCGCGACCCCACCACCCATTAAAAAGTGCCGGAAAAAGGATCTTTCAACCACCATTTTAGTTAAAATTTTACACATGGAACATTGGCATATAACCTGTCCTGGGCCACAGCATGAGCCCCAAACCTGCATGACCCCCACATTTAAAAAGTGCCGGAAAAAGGAGTCTTTCAACCACCATTTTAGTTTCACTGGACATTGACTATACCTGTCCTGGGCCACAGCATGACCCAGGGCCGGAGTTACAGTGGGTGCGGTGAAAGCCCAGGCTGGCGTCCGTCATCTATTAACATGCAGGTTAAAATGCCCTGATGACGCAGCAACGAAAACTGTCGTGCTGAAGCAGAGTGCGGAAGCGGAAGTGTGAGAACTCCAGCCTTCCTCTGTACACAGTCAATACCTGGGTAGCGCTTGCCCCTCCGTATGAGTGTGGACCAATTGAGCTTCACTTGGAAATACTGGTGGTTAACGCTCCTGTTACACCCAGGTGCCCTTTATCTTGGCATTCTTTTTCTCATTTTACTCAACGTGCTGGAGGAAATGGTCTCTGTACTTTGTTCTCTGTCCGTGCTCCATACTCCATGTCCTCTGAATAACCTACATCTGGTCAAGTTTTCCTGTACCTCCCTTGTACAATTCAGAGGAATTTTTTAACAGCTATTTTGTACATGCAAGTTTTTTTAGTACTTTAATTCTAGAAAACACATTTTTAAAATAGGATGGAATCCCACCATGTCTTTGTTTCTCTTTTTTTTCATTGTATTAAATGGGTTGTCTCAATACAGGGATTGATAGCTATGTTAAAGATCTTGCAAAAACAAGTCATTTTGCAATATGTGTCCATTAACAGTGTCCTACCTATTCCTGTTTCTGACAGCACCATCACCCTTGAGCCACTCTTGACAATTGTGAAGAACAAATGTCTGTTAGAAACAACATTTTTTAGAATAGGACCTGTAGTATAGCTGCATGTCACAGCAAAATGCCCCCAAAAATTCATAGCATGACCCTTGAGCCACTTTGGTCAATTGTGAAGAACAAATGTCTGTTAGAAACAACATTTTTTATAATAGGACCTGTAGTATTGCTGCATTTCAAAGCAGCATGACCCAAAAAATTATAAAAATGACTTCTCAGCCACTGTTAAAAATTGTGAGGGAGAAATGCCACTTAGAAGCCACATTTCTGTTACAAAGGACCATGATTATTGCTGTATCTCACAGCTACATGACCACAAAAAATTATAAATATGACTTCTCAGCCACTATTAAAAATTGTGAGGGAGAAATGCCACTTAGAAGCCACATTTCTGTTCCAAAGGACCATAATTATAGCTGTATCTCACAGCAACATGACCCCAAAAAATTATAAATATGACTTCTCAGCCACTATTAAAAATTGTGAGGGAGAAATGCCACTTAGAAGTCACATTTCTGTTCCAAAGGACCATGATTATTGCTGTATCTCACAGCAACATGACCTCAAAACCATTGACAATGCGAAAACTTCTTAAGATAAAGTGAGTAAATGGAATACGGTGTTGTCATGAAACCTTGCTGTCTTTTACAGTCTCCTCACAGCAAAACCAGCAAAATGAACTGTTAGGAAAAGAGAATAAAAATTGCAGTAAGAAACGATAATTTTAAAAAAAAGTTTTTCAAGAGGACCATTTCTGTTTGAAAAGGAATGTTAAGTAGACCGGCAACTAATCGGTGACCTCGGCAATTGGGGCCACAACATCATCAGAGATCCATGCCTGATTCATCTTGATGAAAGTCAAACGATCCACATTATCTGTGGAAAGCCGGATGCGTTTGTCTGTAATGACTCCTCCAGCTGTGCTGAAGGTCCGCTCAGATATGACGCTGACTGCTGGGCAGGACAACACCTCTATGGCGTGACGAGCCAGCTCGGGCCATTCGTCCATTTTGGATACCCAGAAGTCTATTGGGTCCGGAACACATGCAAAAACATCGGTGTTGAGACGCAGATAGTCGTGCACCATGATCTTAAGCTGATCTCTGTGTGTTGGATGTGTGCCCTGCATTGCATGCGTTGGTGAGGTGGTAAACAAAGATTGCCAGAGGTCACCCATTAGGCTTCTGCCACCTTGCCTGCTGCTGCCACTACGTGGCACTCTGCTGCTGTCACGTCACTGATATTGTTCCACCGTGACATTTGGGGAACGTGAAGCAGACGCAACAGATGTCTCCAGTTGATCAATCAGCAAGGTCTCCATTTCCTGCATTTTACTCTCTATTTGGGTGGGTGGAAGGAAAGTGCTGATTTTTGTTTTGTACCGGGGATCCAGGAGGGTGGCCACCCAGTAACTGTTGTTCATTTTGATGGCCTTAATGCGAGGATCATGTTGGAGGAAATGGAGCATCCAAGCACTCATGTGAGAGATGGAGCCTTGATTTCCCAAGCCTCTGGGTCGAGGGGCACTAGCAAACTGATCTTCCTCATCTTCCTCCTCCGCCTCAAATTCGCGCCAACCTCTTTCCAAGGCAGGGACGTCGGTAACATCGGTGTCTAGGAATACCTCCTCCTCCTCCTCCTCCTCCTCCTCCGCTGCCTCCGGCACAGCTTCAACACAGCCCTGACTTGCCTGAGATGATGCACCCTGAGAGCTGATGCGCCACCTTGCACTAGCTCTGGACCCCGAACCACTGCCTAATGAAGACCGATAAAATTGTGAAACTGTCGGGCCTTGTGGATTTGACGGAGAGAAATGCTCCGTGTCCGCATCTGTGTCCGTCTCCTCCTCCGTCGCTGGCGGGACCTGTTGTTTCAGAGTGTCCAACGATCGTTCCAGAACTAAGATCACCACAATGCTCATGCTGACAAGGGCATGTCCGCACTGACCATTTTGGTGGCTTCTTCAAAACTGGCAAGGATGGTGCAGAGCTCTTTCACCTGCCTCCACTCTCGGTGGTTCAACACCCCGAGGTCCGCACCGCTGCTTGTCAGGCCATGTGTCACTTCGTACTGCGTAATGGCATTGCGCTGCTGCCACAATCGCTGGAGCATGTGGAGGGTGGAATTCCAGCGTGTTGCCACGTCAACAATGAGACGGTTGACGGGACGGCGAGCTGACTGCTGCAACGCAGCCAGGCGGGACGAGCAGGGTGCGAACGGCGGAAGTGCGAACTCAGACCTCGAGCCTTCTTCAGCAGGCAGCCAGACCCGGGTAGCTCTTTAGAAATTTCTGGACGACAAGGTTCATGACATGTGCCAGGCAAGGGATGTGCTCCAGCCTACCGATCTTAAGGGCGGCCAGCAGATTTCGCCCGTTATCGCACACCACCTTGCCTGGCACAAGGTTCTTGTCACCCAGCCAGCGCTCGGTCTCGTTGCTTAGAGCCATCCACAGCTCCTGACCTGTGTGTGGACGGTCTCCAAGGCAGATTAATTTCAACACGGCCTGGTGTCTCTGGGCACGTGATGCCACCAGAGACCTTGGGGGAAAGAGCCCTGCACCATCCCTGCGGTTTTGAAGAGCGTGCGCCGAGCCTGAGAGCCACCGTCACCCCCAGAGACATCCACCCAGCTCACCCAGTGAGCTGTCACAGAGATATAGCGGCCTTGGCCGTGCTTACTAGTCAATGTGTCGGTGGTGAGATGGACTTTTCCGGACACAGATGCAACAAACAACCTGTGCTGACTACAAGATTGCTGGATTGTAATTTAACTGCAAGGTGGATATATCAACAGTCACAGGTGTAATGGGTAAAATTGAAAATGAACACCTATCTGAAATGTATACTGATAATAAAAGTGGAGTTTTTGCAGCTAACAAAGAGACCTGCAGTTACTAGAAATGATGTGTATCCAATATAAGTTCAGGCTGCCCAATATCCAGGAAATATTTCAATAGCAAACTGTTAATAATAAAGATATTCCACTACAATATCTACACTAAGTCTTGGTGAACTTTATCCAGTGTTCTTTATAGATAGAGCTTGTCTGTGTTCGCCCGTGGGGCCCCTCCACCCCCACCCCGTGACTTTACAGCGGTAGATGCTGCTTAAAATTCTCTAGCTAACTACATAAAATCTTCAAATCTCTAATCTAACTAAATTGGAAGGATCACAGCTAATAGTAGAGGTTTCTCTGTGCAGAAATAGACTAATTTCGCTGAGCTGTTTGGCCACAGGCAGAGCGCAGGTCCTATCCCTATGAGACGCTGAGAGACACTGAGGCTGAAACAGGAAACGCTGTTCTATGTAAAACGAGGTCATGTGATTTTTCCAGCCAATCGCAACCATACACATCCCAGTCATGACGTCGCACACACATCTCACCCTGCTCTATTCTGTAATCTGATTTGCTGGCCGCCAAAATTACAGGAAGTGCCGAAAAAGGCGCGATCTTAATAGATGATGCACAGATTTTAACCTTAATTATCGCATGATCTGGAAATTTCGATCACCATAAAACCTTGCCGATTTCAACTTTGTCGATAAAAATCGCTCAACACTAATTATGATAGAATTATTCAGGCACTTGGACAGTAGTGTGTAGCCACTATAAGGCAGTAGGATTTATGAACCGTGTGGCAGTAGTATTTGGACTTTATATATCAGATATATCGATGCAATGAAGAGCAACATTATTTCAAAACCATAAATCATTATTATTTGGGCACCGTATGGCAGAATTATTAAGGCGCTCTATGGCAACAATGTTTGTACATTGTAAGGCAGATTGATTTGGATACATAATAACAGCATTATTTGAGCACTGAATGGCAGAAATATCTGAAACTGTACTTCATTATGATTTGTGCACTGCATGGCAGAATTAATTAGGCTCTGTATCAACAATATTGGATGTTCTATAGCAAAATAATATGGATACTGAAAGGCACCATTATTTGGACACTATATGACAGTAATATCTTGGTACTGGATACTAACATCCCTTGTAAACTGTATAACAGTCTTTTCTTGACACATTATGATGGAAATATTCAGGAACTGGATGACAGTCATGTTTGGTCACTCTTAGGGTATGTTCACTCGACATTTTTCAGATCCGTATTTGGATCCGTTTTTCGGACCCAAAATGGATCCAAAAAACTTATCTACCAAGGTGCAGTTTGATTTACATTGGTTTCAATGTAAAATACGCAACGCCGTTGCGTTTTTACTTGCATCTTTTCGATGCGCTTTTCGGATCCATTTTAAGAATTGAGGGTAAGTTCACACGACATTTTGGATCCGTTTTTGGATTAGTTTTTCACCAGAAGAAAAACGCATTGAAAACTGCATCCAAAAAAGGTATCCAAAAATGCAGCTGCAGATGCGTTTTTGTATATGTTTTGGATGCGTTTTTCGGATCCGTTTTTCAATATATATACACAGTATACACTAGATAAAAAGCAGGCAAAGAACTTGATACTATTCACAAATGACACCATCCACAGAGGTTGTAGTTTGAAAAGGTAGAATCTTTAGTGTAATACACTAAATCAGCCCCTGGAGGTCTCAATTGATCTAGAAGAACTGTTTGAACTTTAGTGACCTAATGACCTACATTTTCATTTAGAGTGGAAAGTGGTTAGGGAGTAGTGTAAGAGGAAGCCCAATAGGGGGAGCTAACAGCATTTTACATGTGTTTCAAAAGTGGTTAGGTAGTAGTGTAAGAGAAAGCCCAGTAGGGAGAGCTAGCAGCATATTACATGTGTTTAATCTTATAAATCACTTTATATAATATATATATATATATATATATATATATAAATATATATAAATATATATATAATATATATAATAATATATAATATATATATATATATTTTGAATGCTATAAAAGCAGGTTTTTTTTAGTATAGAATGGGTGTTTATAGAAATTATAGAAGTTTTCAATAATAAATGTATTAATTATATATAGAAACAAATGACACCAGCGCTAACTCTTCTATATGTCTCCCAACTAAATGTAGCAACTTTCCAGAAAATAAAATAGCTCAACAATCACTGTTGATTGAAGCAATGGTGAACACCTGATCCAGTGGTTAGTCCACAATCAGCTCTTCTACCCTAATCAGCTCCGTATCTCACAACTAAAGGTCATTATAAAATACACATAAAAGCACCAAAAATTACAAGAACTCTTGCAACGTACCTAAAAGCTCTTTCCATAAAATGCATCCGATCGTATTATATCCCCAGCGATCCACTTTGTCAGTAAAGTGGATCGCTGTGGATATAATACGATCGGATGCATTTTATGGAAAGAGCTTTTAGGTACGTTGCAAGAGTTCTTGTAATTTTTGGTGCTTTTATGTGTATTTTATAATGACCTTTAGTTGTGAGATACGGAGTTGATTAGGGTAGAAGAGCTGATTGTGGACTAACCACTGGATCAGTGTTCACCATTGTTTCAATCAACAGTGATTGTTGAGCTATTTTATTTTCTGGAAAGTTGCTACATTTAGTTGGAGACATATAGAAGATTAGCGCTGGTGTTCATTTGTTTCTAATATATAATTGGTAATTTAAGTTTGGGAAATAGGCAGAGTAATCCCTTGACATTTTTTCAGCAGCTCTCTCTTATATTGGCGCTTGTGCTTTATACTTTTTACTAATAAATTTATTAATGTTCGCTATATTTATAACCAGACACACTCCAGTATCAGGTACATTACAGAGTGCCCGCGGCACTTTGTAATGCAACTTAGATCAGGGGACATGCGGCAGGCAGGACGCACTACAACCATATGAAGCTCCACATTTATAGCCAGGCCATTTCTGCTGGAACAGGTAGAGAAATTTAGAAGAGGTTTACATGAGCCAGAAGTGTCGCTTTGTAGCTAGAAAGTGCTAAATCAATGACCCGCAGTAGAACAGGTTCATTCAGGCGCATTCAGGTTCATTCAGGCGCATTCTACACTACTAATGTGCACAAAAAAATTGGTGCCTGGTTGCCAAAAATCATACAAGTTGCCCTATATACGTAGTATATAGTACTATTATTAGAGCACTTCATAGCAGTCATATCTGGGCTCTTTAAGACACTTTTATTTTGATGCCCTACAACAATATTATTTGTAATTGCACTACTTGGGTACTGTATGGCAGTAATATTTAGGCGCTGTATGTAGTTTACAGTACTATTATTAAGGCACCTTATAGCAGTCCTATCTGGGCTCTCTAAGACATTTATTTTGGTGCGCTGAAGTGGTTTATTTGGGCACTATGTAATTGTATTATTTGGGTACTGTATGGCTGTAATATGTATGCATTATATACGTAGTATATAGTACTATTATTAGAGCACTCCAGAGCAGCGTTATCTGGTCTCTCTAAGACACTATTATTTTGATTCCCTACATGAGAATGTTTTGGGCACTATTGTTGTATGTATGTAGTTTATAATGCTATTTAAGCATGTTATAGAAGTCCCATCTGGGCTCTCTAAGTCACTTTTAATTTGGTGCTCTACAGTGGTATTATTTGGGCACTATGTGGTAGCACTATTTGGGTACTGTACGGAAGTAATATTTAGGCACCGTATGTATGTAGTTCATAGTACTATTTAAGCACACTAAAGCACTGGGCTCTCTAAGACATTTATTTTGGTGCGCTGAAGGGGTATATTTGGGCACTATGTAATTGTATTATTTGGGTACTGTATGGCAGTGATAGTACATACTACTATTATTAGAGCACTTTATAGCAGTCCTATCATGGCACGCGAAGACAATATTAAATTGATGACCTACATCAGTGTTATTTGGGAACAATGTAGCAGCACTATTTGGGTACAGTATGGCAGTAATATTTAGGCACCGTAAGTATGTAGTTTATAGTGCTATTTTAGCAAGTTATAGCAGTCCTGTCTGGGCTCTCTAAGACACTATTATTTTGGTGCCCTACATGAGTATTATTTGGGCACCATGTATTAGCACTATTTGGGTACTGTATGGCAGTAATATTTAGGCACCGTATGTATGTAGTTTATAGTGTTCTCTAAGCAAGTTATATCAGTACTATCTGGACTCTCTGAGACACTATTATTTTGGGGCTCTAAAGAGGTATTATTTGGGCACTATGTGGTAGCACTATTTGGGTACTGTATGGCATGGTTATTGACTTGAATGTTTATAAAGAACAGTCTTCTACTTTAGGTCCCTATAAATGCCCATGAACACTTGTGGTTTTTGAGGTGTGGTTTTCAGGTTTGTGGAGAGGGTGGTCCCTAACATGATGGGGCCGGTCCTTCTACCGTACAATGTGACTGTTCTATTTCTTGGTCGTATTCATCTCATTTCGTTCTGTGCTTTGCAGTTACAACATGAGATATGAGAAGTGAAACCAGATGAGAGATTGCTCTCTATTAATATGTCGCTGCCAGCGCCCTGCCTGAAGCCTCTGGACCATCACAGTAATTAAGGCCACGGTTTAGCGCTAATGAGCAGATTCTCGGGGACTTTTGGCTATTTTGTAATTTGTTTTCTCATTCTCACGTTAGACCTGAGAATGCTGGGATTTTGATTTTTTTTTTTTTCTCTCGCTCCAGTTTTTTAATTACTTTTAGTTCAGGTTGACTTGTTGTCTTATTCCATGTAATGAAACTTAGATGAAAAACATCTACCCTCCGTCTAAACTCAATCAGTCCCGGAGCTGGAAACGGTGAATACAAAGCAGACACTCGAATCAACCTAAGTGGAGGAACAGAACTTGTTTGAAAAACAGATTATTTTGCTTTACAAACGGCTCGTTTTGTTCTTGGTCTCGGGGTCTTTTCACATTTCGTTATTTTGGAGAAACAAAAACAACTCGACTTTGGCTCCAGTGATGGGAGGAAGTCTGATAATGGGACTTAATTGCTACATTCTGTTGTGGTTGTCCCAAACGTCTTCCATTTTAGGATGATGGAGGCCACTGTGCTCTTAGGAACCTTGAAGTCTGCAGACATTGTTTTGTAACCTTGGCCAGATCTGTGCCTTGCCACAATTCTGTCTCTGAGCTCCTTGGGCAGTTCCTTAGACCTCATGAGTCTCATGTGCTCTGACATGCACTGTGAGCTGTGAGGTCTTATACAGACGGGTGTGTGCCTTTCCTAATCAAGTCCAATCAGTTTAATTACACACAGCTGGACTCCAATGAAGGAGTAGAACCATCTCAAGGAGGATCAGAAGGAAATGAACAGCAAGTGAGTTAAATATGAGTCACAGCAAAGAGTCTGAATACTTATGACCATGTGATGGTTCAGTTTTTCTTGTTTAATAATTTGCAAAAATATCTACATTTCTGTTTTTTTTTCTTTCCAGATTGGGGGGAGGGAGGGACAGAGTGCACATTAGTGAGCAAAAAATTAACTTTTTGGATCTTACTAAATGGCTACAATGAAAGAAAGAGTGAAAAATATAAAGGGGTCTGAATACTTTCTGTACCCACTGTATGTAGAATATATCGATGGTAAGAAGAACTGCTGTGATCACTGGTCATTGGTCTCCACTAAATAGACACAAGTGAAAAAGATCAAAAAGTACTGAAAGATTCAACATACTGAAATTTCTTACATATATCACAACAGAAATGTTATCAGACTGTAATGGGAGGTTATGACAAAAAGGGTCCAATGGTGTCGTGATGCTAGACACGTGTGTGCAGGGGAGTAACCTCTATGGTCTGGTAATGATATTGTAAGGGCTTGGAGTATAATACACAATGTAACTGAGGATCAGTGCAGGATAAGTAATGTATGTACAGTGACTGCACAAGCAGAATAGTGAGTGCAGCTCTGGAGGATAATACAGGAAAGTAACTCAGGATCAGTACAGGATAAGTAATGTATGTACAGTGACTGCACCAGCAAATAGTGAAGTGCAGCTCTGGAGGATAAATGCAGGAATGTAACTCAGATCAGTACAGGATAAGTAATGTATGTACACATGACTGCACCACAGAATAGTGAGTGCAGCTCTGGAGGATAATACACAATGTAACTGAGGAATCATGCAGGATAAGTAATGTATGTTACAGTGACTGCACCAGCAGAATAGTGATGCAGCTCTGGGATAATACGGGAAATTTTAACTCAGGATCAGTAAAAAGGATAAGTAAATGTAATGTACAGTGACTGAAACCAGCAGAATAGGAGTGCAGCTCTGGAGGATAATACAGGATGTAACTCAGGATCATACGGGAAATAAGTAATGCAAGTACATTTGACTGCACCAGCAGAATAGTGAGCGCAGCCGGGAGGATAAATACGGGAAATGAAAACTCAGGATCAGTACAGGATAAGTTAATGTATATACAGTGACTTGCACCAGCAAATAGTGAGTGCACCCTCTGGAGAATAATAAACAGGATGTAACTCAGGATCAGAACGGGATAAGTGAATTTATGTATTCATGACTGCACCACAGAATAGTGAGTGCAGCTCTGGAGTATAATACAGGATGTAACTCAGGATCAGTATGGGAACTTAAAAGTGGTGTTCTGACCATGCTGTTTCATATAGTCCGCTCTTTCCAAATTTCTTCAATTTTCTACTTATTACTCAGGGTGTGGGCGGTTCTACAGCTTCAGGCTCCCACTTACAGTCCAGGCTGTGGCTGGTTCTATAGCTTCAGGATCCCACTTCCTATTCAGGCTGTGTGTAGTTCTATGGGTTAAGGTTCCCACTTCCTGTTCAGGCTGTGGGCGGGTCTACAGCTTCAGGCTCCCACTTCCTGTTCAGGCTGTGGGTGGTTCTACAGCTTCAGGCTTCCACTTCCTGTTCAGGCTGTGGGCGGGTCTACAGCTTCAGGCTCCCACTTCCTGTTCAGGCTGTGGGTGGTTCTACAGCATCAGACTCCCACTTCCTGTTCAGGCTGTGCGTGGTTTTACATCTTTAGGCTTTGCTTTAATCAAACTTGCTTTATCTTACGTTATATAACATCCAATAATTTGTATCACGTTATTTTCCAGGTGTATAACAAGTTATCACAATGGCATGTTGTCTGCTGTGCCTCAATATCAAGCATGTACTTTCCTTTCTGTGGCCATTCATTTCGCTACAAAGTTATTTTCGGAATGTTACAGAGCTGTCAGCTCATCCTCATCTACTTGCAAGAGTTGCCAGGGACATTTCAGAAGCTACAGCTCCTTTCATCAAGCCTGCGCCAAATTATTGGGTGTTATTTAAGGAAAGATAAAGCACGTTTGGTGAAAGCAATCCTTAGAGGGATGGGATAAATGGTTTTGGTCGGTGCTTCGGAGAGGAAAAGACTACTGCTGCATGTTCTCAATATTGATGAAAGGACTACAACTTCAGGCTTCCACTTCCTGTTCAGGGCGTGGGTGGTTCAACAGCTTTGTCCTCCCACTTCCTGCTAAGGCTGTGGTCAGTTCTACAGCTTCAGGCTCCCACTTCCTCTTCAGGCTGTGGGTGGTTCTACAACTTCAGGATCCCATTTTCTCTTCAGACTGTGGGTGGTTCTACAGCTTCAGGCTCCTGCATCGTGTTCAGGCTGTCGGCTGTTCTACAGCTTCGGGCTCCCACTTCTTGTTCAGGCTGTGAGTGGTTCTACAACTTCAGGCTCTCACTTCCTTTTCAGGCTGTGGGTTGTGCTACAGCTTCAGGTTACCACTTCCTGTTAAGGCTGTGGGTGGTTCTACAGCTTCAGGCTCCCACTTCCTGCTAAGGCTGTGGTCAGTTCTACAGCTTCAGGCTCCCACTTCCTCTTCAGGCTGTGGGTGGTTCTAGAGCTTTAGGCTCCCACCTCTTGTTCAGACTGTGGGTGGTTCTACAGCAGTGACTGAAATTTAAGCTCTTCTATTCCTAGTGGAGCCTGTTATAGGGACATTGGGGATTTAACAGCAGGGCAGAAAGCTACAGAGCTCTAAAGGGTTTCAGTGGGAAAGATAAAAAAGCTCCTTTGCTGCTGAAAAGACACGGAAGGGAGTGAAGTCACCCTCCTGGCCACTGCTAGAGCAGACAGTGGTAATCAGTAACCTAGGGAAACTTATGTACACAAGCAGGAGATAAGAACTGCTGTAACTCTAATCTGCATAATCTGAACAGTAATGTATTTGGTAATAGTCTTTATTTACCTTTGCTGACCTAGTTAAAGCCAGAAGTGGCCCCCGCACCTATCAGACTTTTATGGCATAACCATGAAACTCTATGATGGGAGGACCACTTTAATGGGGTTGTCTCACTACATTGATTCATCTCACCTCAGTCCTGTTTTCTTGGTTTCACTTTGAATTCAGGGGCGTGTTTACTGGCTTCCATTAGGCTGCAGCAGAAGCCAGGTCTGTAGCTATAGCAACCAGCGCTAGCAGCCTATCATGAGAGATTGAACAGGTCTGTAGCTAGAGCGACCAGTGCTGGCAGCCCATCAGGAGAGATTGAACAGGTCTGTAGCTATAGCAACCAGCACTGGCAGCCTATCAGGAGAGATTGAACAGGTATGTAGCTATAGCAACCAGGGCTGGCAGCCTATAAGGAGAGAGAGAACAGGTCTGTAGCTGATGCAGCCCATACAAGAGGGGATATCTAGGAATAGGTAGAACTCTGTTAAAGAGAACCTGTCACATAGATTATGCCTCCCTGGCTGAAGTCAGAACAAGCCAGTGTCAGACGTGCTGTTTCCAGCGCTGTGTCCCTTATTCTGTAAGATGCTGGAGTTTTCGTGTATTTAATGCTCAAATCTGAAGTTTTCAGACAGAAGAGTCATTCGAAGAGTCCTTCAGAGTGTCAGTTTTTTCAAACCTGGCCAATCGGAGGCTAGCCCCACCCACCTCAGGTTAGCCCTGCCCACCTCAACTGACAAACCTATTACTTTGAATAGGTAGAAACATGTGAATAACTGTCAGTGGGTGGGGCTAGATTTTGGTGGGCGGGGCTAAGACCTGCTCATGAATAAGATTTGAGGGGTAAATGCTCTAAAACTGCTGTATCTTACAGAATAAGGGACACAGCACTGGAAACAGCAGGTCTGACACTGGCTTGTGCTGCCCTCAGCAAGGGTGGCACAACCTATGTGACAGGTTCCCTTTAAGGATCCTTGTGGTCTTCACCAGAGCCCGCCGCAAGGTTGGTTGGTCTTGTGCAGCAGCAGGAAACTTCCAGGTCGCTCCCCTTGATGGGACTTGCTTGTGTTGGCGGCTGGGTGTAACGTGGTACAGAAACGGTAGAGACATTGGCGATGCCAGGCAAAAAGGGCAGGTGGCAGGTAATGTAGCCCAATGGCAATAGCAGAGGTAACAGGATATAACTATGCACACGGACTAACACCAAAGGCAGAGCAGAGAGGAAAGCAAGTGATCTCCAGATATAGGGATATATTATCCAATCACCGGAGCACTGACCCTTTTAATCTCACAGAGTCGGTGCACGCCTGTCCTAGGGAGCGGGGACGGCGTCACAGAGCATAAAGGAAA